>JAQGBY010005690.1:0-14262 GCA_034698785.1 Mycogona germanica | reverse complement strand
ACTATTACCGGAATAATATTTTCAATATAAAAATAAAATAAAATAACAATTTTAAAAAACATAAAATAATCAAATAGGGTAAGAAACAAAGGACAAGTATCAAGTGCTCGAGAGGATAGCGTTAAATTAAATATAACAGTTACTTCACATTTAACGTTTGCGTTGATCGTGTAATTGTAAAATAGCCGGTAAATTTAAACAATTAAATTTTTATTTCATTGGTGGTTACAGTAAAACCCAGACAAAGCCGGGCAACATTCTTGTATACCGCAGGATGTCAAACATTTTTATCCCAGTTTTCAATGATTAAAACACGTTGATTGTGTAGTTATGGTTCTTGTGAAAAAGTCGTCGATGCATTATTTTCTGAGGACTAAAACAAAACGAATCTGAATTATTTTTCATTGAATATGAATTTTTTTCATCCTGGCCATCCCGAATTCTTGTTCCCTCGCTGTATTCAAGCTCGTTTAACGTCACTTTATGCATAACTTGTCCTGACATAGCTTGACGCCATTGCTAATTTAATCATCAGCGAAACGAATAGTATTCGAAAAATGTCGTCAACATAAATAAAATTGTCACTTTTTTTGGCGCAAATTCTGTTTAATCCGACATCGGGGAAAGTTTTCCTTTGCGTGACAACTTTTAGAGTGTAGCTTCTATAGGTCGCTATAACAGTGGCGATTGTGACCCAATTTGCGCCCCCTCTGTGCGCGCCCATAAAAAAAAGTTGCGACATTTTTTTTAGTCGCCAGAAATGGCGCGAATGTGTCGAGGCCCCCTAAAACACGTTAACGATCCCCCATTCTTCTGGACGGTTTTTGTGTCTGGCAATTTCGTTTAACCGACTGACATCCTTCGATACCCCATGCATGCATTATGTGCAGTAGATGTCTGCCTTATCATAACCCCATTCACGAATTTACCAGCTTGATCTAGCGAGAGAAAATATATAGAATCATGTTCAAAGAAATAGGATGACTTCTAGAGAACAGACTGAATGTGTCAAATAGTGTTATTTTTTGGTTAATCTGATTCCTTATAATTCTGAGAAAACTCATTTACCAATTCACAGGTTGGCAAAGTAGCACCAGTTATTATTCTTTTGAATTCTTGAATATTTTTTTATTTTATATGAAGGCTTATTACCTTGACCTTTACAATGGTTCAAATGGTATTTCTTCATATTTATAGTTGAAACTTTATTTTTAACAGAATGTTCTTCAGGCATCTGTATCATAAATCTGCTTTTTGAAAATCAGGATGAACGGGGCTGCTCGTCTATTTGAAGGCTTTATGCGATTCTTTTTCCAAATTTTTCTTGCTTACCCGTAAATTAAATTATAATATGGCAAAGTGAAAATCGACGTCACAAATTGCATAACTTAATTTTCATTGACAAACTTTGCATTAACATTTTTTGCCCCATTTTCAGAAACACTATTTACGATAGAATTGTAATTTCATTTCGATGCATTTCATGCATTTCAAGGTGTCTTAAATTTTGCGGTGAAACACAAATATAAACACAATTTTAAATTTTAGTTCAGACTCTATTTCCCAAAATACGCGGATTGAAACCGTCACTTAGATGACATTTTACAGTAAAAGGTTGGATTCACTACAACTTTGTTTTGAAAAACTAGAATTTTAATAAATTAATTTGCAAGTCAGATCTTTCCAAGAATAATACATTTATAGTTCAAAAGTTTGCCGTTCATTTTCTGTTAAATCGCAACTTATTATTTGCGCTTCGCACTAACAGTTTCTATTTTTTGTTCCCAATATTCATTAAAGTCAACCTGAATGCACCGCAGCTGCACAACAAAAAATTCTTTTCAGCCATTAGATGGCTTTTCTGGAATGTCGTCTGGCAAATGGGTTCATTAGTGGATGCAAACCTCGTACCACAACGACGAGAATTCGTATGGAACTGCTCCCAGCTCCGTCTCAAAGTGACGTCATTTCTTTGCTGGTGAACGCCTGCTCGTTTGATAAGTAAATCACATTCGCAATTGCGTTCGCGAAAGGACTCTTTTTCAACATAAACTTTGCCATGAATGTTTTTACGTCAGATCATTTAAACCAAGTTGAAATTACCCCCAAATGAGAAGTGAAATAAAACCTTCATGAAGTAGATAATTTAACGAGCAAATGGTAGACGCGAAATATTATCACAGGAAACATTTTCTTGGAAATCTTATACGTTGGAATAAATTTATTCGCTATTTGCCAACAATAAGAAACAATCAATGCATCAGTTAAGAAATAATATGGGAAATTTTCAAAAAGATCCCGCCAACAATTTTTAGAAACTTAACGCAAGCCAGACGATATAAATAATGGAAAGATGTGATTAAAAAAATTCAGTGACATCTGTTTTGAAATTTGAATGTTAAAAGAAATTTAATTCGCAATAATGAACCAGCATAGTGAACTAGGAACATGGTCACCAAAAAATAATGATAAAATGGCGAACGGCTTTAAAATTATGAAAGATGGGTCCTCAACTTTCGGAACACCCTGTAATTAGTGGGCTCGTTGCGAGCGCGTCAACAAAAAAATACTCGATTGGAAAATGAGTTGTGCACAAATTAAATCATGACAGCTTCTTCGACTATGGGTCCAATGATTGATAGCCTTCAACGCCGAACACAGTATTGTCTTACTAAGGAAACTCCGGGGCGCATTTTTAAACGGGGCTCAACTATGTCGGGCGTTCCTCGTTCCAAGATTTATCAAAGCCGCGTTGTTTACTTCGCGATTCGCATCAGTTAAGTTGATCATCAGCACTACATCTACTATAGTTATCTACAGAGACTGACATTGTGTGTCCTTTGACTCCGGTTGTTTGCAGGGAGGAAATAATATGGACAATCCCAAACGACTATAAACATACAGTAGTTACTCGATGGCGAAACTGATGCCTGTTTCAAATCGCCATCTTCATCGAGTAAAGCTTCGAACCAGTAATCAAGATCATGTTATTGGCTTTATTAGACCTGACAAAATATTGCGTGGTAGTCAGGAGATCAGGTAGATAGGAACAAATCCATGTTATAAAAATTACTGACGAATGATTTTTTGAAATGAGACCTATAGGTGTTCATTTTCCCAAGTGTGCGTCTGCGTTGCAGCAATACCTTTTGAATTTAAGCAATTTACATTTTGATTTTGTTTTTAATTGGTCGAGCGATTTACATTTAACCAAATTGATTAAGATTTATATTAAGATTCGTCAACTGATTAACATTCAAATTAAGATGTATCAATTGATTAAGATTCAGATTTAGTGAGTATGCTGTTCTGAATGCTGGACACAGACGCGGAAATTGATTAAGATTCAGATTAAGATTTATCAATTCACTAAGATTAAAATTAAAATTCATTAACTGATTTAAGATTAAAATTCATCAACTGATTAAGATTAAAATTCATCAACTGATTAAGATTAAAATTCATCAACAGATTAAGATTAAAATTTATCAACTGATTGAGATTCAGGTTAAGATTTATCAATTCACTAAGATTTAGATTAAAATTCATCAAATGATTCAGATTTTAATTCATCAACTGATTAAGTTTAAAATTCATCAACAGATTAAGATTAAAATTTATCTACTGATTAAGATTCAGGTCAAGATTTATCAATTCACTAAGATTAAGATTAAAATTCATCAAATGATTCAAATTTTAATTCATTCACTGATTAAGATTAAAATTTATCAATTGATTATAATTCAGATTAAGATTAAAATTTATCAACTGATTATGATTCAGATTAAGATTAATCCACTTATTAAGATTTAGATTAAAATCAAATGAAATTCAATATTGTTGTTAATGAAATTTCATGATTGTAGGCTAACCGAAACTGTGTGGTATATTACAGATATGTCTCATCGTTTTCTACTTCTTTCATTGTTCACCCTAAAACCCCGCCAGTGGCGACCTGGTAATTTTGTCAAGCCTAGGTTTACGTATATACTACCTAGTAGGGATATTTGATGTGTACCTGATATCGTACAGGTAATCGATCGCAAGGGTTTCGGCGAACCCTAGTTCTACAGTTTCGCAGTTTAAATTTGGATGAGAAACAATTACGTCCGTTGAAGGAGTGGGCACTATCAGTTTTAGGGTTTTAAAAATTGAATTTCTTGTTCTCTAGGACAAGCCAATTTGGCTTTCTTCTTGAGATCGCCGAGCTTAATGGCAAGCTCATTGTGCCCACGACTTTACTTCCATTCCGAAGGAAGGCGTGTTTAGAAATTTCTCTCACCCGAAAAAATGTCAGAGATATCGGTTGAGAATCGAACCCGCGTCACGGACACGAACACGCTCACCACAATGCCATACAAGACCCCTAGCTAAATTGTAAAAGGGTGAATAAGTTTAGTTTGTTGCCCTCGGTAGATTCAAGTTGGTCGAGAAGTTTTCGGTGTTCCACTTCACATTTTCTAAAAGGCGTAACATTAATTTGACTGATGATCCCTCCATGAAGTGACGGCCATCTTTTTTCTTTTCGATTTGAATTTGGCAAAGATTTTGAGATCAGCTATAAGATGGGCGTGGGGGAGTCGCAATCCACTTTAGCCTATTTGCATTGTAAATCAGAACTTCAACTTTTCTCGTATCTCGCTGTATCATCGTCCCGGAAGTTTGTTTTCAACACTCCTTCCCCACCGCCCCCCTTCCCCTATATTCCTCTCAACTCCCCCTTGATGAGAGAACACGCCAGAATCAGAGGGGTCAGTGTTGGCAACTAGCGAATGCGGTCTTGCTCTCGCCTCCCGCCAACAACGATTTATTAAAATTAAGTGGAAACTTCGTGCTCCTAATTAATAAGATAAAAGCGCTGGCTCAGCAAAGGGTAAACGGATCATCTTAGCCTCGTCACGCCGACCAGAATTTCAGTTAACTCGCTTTTACGAGTTATACTCGAGGATGATGATATGTTGGAAGAGAGAGAGCAAGATCTAGGGGTTTGGGTTGGAAATCTCAAGCAAGGAACTATTTGGTCTGCTCAGCTAATTTAAGGTTTGTTTTTGATGTGGAATGCACATTTAGGCACTAATCCTATGTTATAAAACTAAAAATCCTATATTATAAAACAAAGAATTGGATTTTCATGTCCGGAGACTAACTCTCGAACGGATCAATGAAATTGCATACAAATTAACATACACTTAGTAAACCATCATAATTCGCTAGCGATCACTTTTCAGATCTCTATTTTTAATATAACATAATAAAATAACCCTTACCAAATTTTGGATAATCTCCCTTTTGCTTCAAACTTAAAAACTTCTACTTAAAAAATGGCGTCTTCACATCAAAAGCATGACGTCGTCGATTTCTCGAGACAACCAAGCAAACCAGATAACAGTTCTAACCAGGCAAACCAGATAACAGTTCCAACCAAGCACACCATACCACATACTATTACCGGAATAATATTTTCAATATAAAATTAAAATAAAATAACAATATTAAAAAACATAAAATAATCAAATAGATATTTTAAAAATGATTCTTTTTCAATTTATTTAAAATAACAATTGGCAAACGACTGAAAATCCAAATTTTTAAATACTTCACATTTAACGTTTGCGTTTATCGTGTTATCGTGTAAACGTAAAATAGCCGATAAATTTAAACAATTAATTTTTTTTCTCCATTGGTGGTTACTGTAAACCCAGACAAAGCCGGGCAACATTCTTGTATATATTTTAAAATGACGTCACTTAATAAAATTGTAAGGCTTAACCAGTATCATGACCTAAGCACTTCGGTCTTGAATTTTAAATTAATGATTCAAATATTTGTGTATTTTTCTTTATCAAATCTGGGGATTTGAAATTTGTTTTGGAGTCTGCATGTAGTATTTTATCACTTGATATTTTTTGCATGATTTAAACAAGTCATCTCAAATTAAGGTGTTGGTTTTTGCAGTGTATTGTTTGGAAATCTGAGTTGCATTCGCTTTTATAATTTTCACACCATCGAGTCTAATATATAGCAACGAGATAATTATAATAAATACAGGTATATGGATTTGCATCTATTGTCCTAAATATTGTTTATGAGTATGAGTGGTTTAACGAGTGTGGTTAAAAATAATTTACACAGTGTGTATTTCCTGGGATCCTGGTTATTAATTACCCAGAAAATTTATGGTTCCTGAAATTCTGGTTATTAATCAAACTACAAATTTGTCCTAATTGGTTCGTATAATTCGTGAAACTCTATTTGCTTTTGTATGGGATTAAACGCAGTGTATGAGTGAGTGAGCTAATCCGATTATACTCAAGTATATTGCGTGAGGGATCTTAAGAAATCGTATCTTCTTGGGATCAGATATTTGTTGTCGCTGTAAAAAAACGTATTCGATCCTCAGTAAATCAGCAATAAATACGGTTAACATCGACAACTTTTCGAGACCGTCTCGGCAGGTGCGAAATTATTCTTATGGCCCTCTCGAATCCAAGAAAATCCGAAAAAATAAATCGATTGATTTAAAACTCGGATCTCCGGAGTCCATTTTAAAGGTTAGATCAACACAAGGGGTTTCTGTGGCGTCTTGTTTATCTTTTAACGGCGTGCCGATTTAAGCGTGAAAAAAGCCAATTACACGCTCCACGCTGGACCAACTCTGACTTCATTCGCATCACCTTACTATTTACCAACAGGGTTCTCCCTCGATATGAACACGCCCTGGACAGTAAATTAAAATTGCGCCTCAAAAAATTTAGAGCCACGAAAAATGACAAAGTATCGACAGAGGTTTGAAGGACTTGAGTCCAGGCCCTCAGGAGCCCAATTACATTAACGACATATTTCGCCTGAAACAACCCCAACTTCTCAAGTGAGTTTGTATTGAATTCGAAGAAGTAAAGTTTGTGTTGTTTACCTGAATAGGACATGAGTAGACGCCCCCATTTGTTTATTGGAACTCTTGGAAGTCGATCGAATACGTGACAATCTTGATGCACGCTGTGTTAACGTTTGCCTTGCCGTTGTTTTCGGGGCTCGAATTTCTCACAACTTTTGATTAGTCAGCGTGGGAAAAGGAGTGCAAATATCTTAAATTTTTTCCTTGTCACACATTTTCACCGAATGACATCAATTGTTCGTAACTCTTTGGCTGGAAATTTGCACACGAGTTCAAACATTATGATTGAGCGTGAAATTTATGTGTATAGCTATATACAAATAATTTAAAATTATTTCATCAAATTGTGATTATTCTTTATATAATGTGCTAAGAGTATATATTTTATTTTACACTACAACATGCAATGTTTTGCGTGTGAATAATAAAATACGTCATGTGTTATTTTTTTGTTTTATTATTATTATTATATTATTTTTTTTGTTATGACGTCATGGCAATGGAACAACACGTTGAAAATTTAAACGTCTAATCTCTTCATAACGAAAATTAATTTTCTTCCTATGTTATGAAATAGTACTCGAAGGTATTAATTGAATATTAATTATAAATTCGGGACCTAGTGTGGCAAATGTCGCTGGCATCACTGGTAGCACGTGATTGGCGCACGTAAGAGCGACTGCAGCGCCATTTTGGTCAAGTGGAGGCGCCATTTTGGAATTTTCTTTTTTAATGGCAATACTTAGAAACTTCAACGGTTGATATCTTGAGAAATACGCAAAACAGAGATCTGAAATAACTTGCGTTCGACTACAAAATTGAGGAACTATCTACTGGTCAAATTTTATTCAATTTTGTTTGGCCGTTCTTAAGTAAACGCTAAGGCGGACGGTTAAAGAATTTTTTTAATGACAAACTTTCAGGATTATAATACAGAGTATACAGGTTTTAGATTATTATTTGCTGCGGCCTACTTACACTCTTGTGGTCAAATAAATGTTATCCAATTTTGATTTTAATAAAATGGAGGTCATCATTTATTTTAATACACCTTTGTGAACTGTTGACTGATTCTCTTGAAACACGGTTCTTCTGGTTCTCTTCAAATTGCTGCAATACGACGTCTATTTAATTTGACGATTGATGACTAAGACGTAATTAAGTACAATCGATTAATCAGGATATCATTTATATCTTTGGTGTCAAAATTTGAATTCCGGCTTTATCAAAGGTCGCCATTTCACCGCCATGGATCGACACACTTCAACGTCACTAGCCAACCTATATTTTCCGCTTTAGGGGAACGCCCAGCCCTTCACACAATTTGGTGAATCAGTCGAGACGCGAGTCTACACAGGAAGTGACATTTCAAACACCTTTTACCTTGTACATTAGAAAGAAAAAAAAACCTGTTAAAAGACATGAGCACCCGTACAAATACAAGTAGTAGCAGACGTGCTTTTTAGCTCCATGTACGCGGGCGGATATTTATTTTTTGTTGAGGTGTCGCTGCCAAATCGCTCACTCGATTTACTTTCGCACCCCCCACAACCCCCTCCCCCGCCTTCCTCAACGAACTAATGGAATTATTCCTACTCGATTTCGACGTTTGATTCGATGATGGCTTTAGGTGGTGGAGACTCGCTGCCGGCCGTTTGAAGAAGAGAAATCATTCCGTCGTCGTCGGGTATATACATGAAAAACGGTGAGATAGCTAGCTCCCCAACAACCCCTCCAACCACCAAGCTGAAGAATCGACCCGAAAATAGAACTGCAACGTTATTCGTTAGCTAGTGTGTGTGTCTGTATCTATAAATCGATCTGGGGTGTCAACAAGTTGGATTTCGATGGCCGTCCGTGGCGGGAATCCGATAAATAACAGTTATGAGGAGCTTTTTCTACGATTACTGTTATCGCTCTTATTGATTTTCGATGGCCGGGCAACAGCGACGACTTCCTCCTCTCTGCTGCAAGTGCTTCAGAACAATGTCACCGTCGCGGCATCGTCGAGCGAACGGAACGCTGTGAGTTGAAACGGTTGTTATTTTTAATGGATGTCCACTGGGTTCATCCATATCTTTTTTTTTCGTCTCAGACACTTATCAATATCTGGTGTACGGTGATGACGTCGTCTCTTCCACCATCCACCCCCCACTAAATTGGTTGAGAAGGGAAAATACTTGACATCCATTTTTTCGCACATTTGATTGATACTTGTTGTGCATCCCGTACATTACGGGGCGCGTCCGCTAATTTTTTATTTTTACTCTTCAGGGTCTGGTAAGCGAGTGGGAAGGATCGACGGAACACAATACCAGTGCAAGATGTAAGTAATTTTCAAATAAATCGACTTTGTTTTTATTTTGGAGCCATTGTCAATATTTTTTATTCAATAAGTTATCAGATTACATCAAATTAAAGTATCGATAACTTTTGATTCGCTGCTTTCATTCTAATGGATTATTTTATTTGACTAACTGCTGTTCTTGCATTTATTGTTCCAAATCATTCCTACAAAATGTGATTCTGTTACAAAACGGACAATTTATTATAAAATGACGCGTACATTATTTTTGGAGAACAGATTGTCCATTCACATTTAGCTGTCTGCCGGGATGAAATATGGATCCAAAAAATATCCAGCTTTCAAACTGGATAAATGATTATGTCCGCCTATATTATAAAAGCAGACAGATAGATAACCAGTGCCCGGATTTTATAGCACTTTCTAACGCACTTTTTAGTCAAAAGATATGAAACTAGTATTGAATTGGTAATTTTAAAAAAACTATACTGGTCGTGCCAATGAATACCAATATTAAATTTACAAAAATTATAATCTCTCTCATACTCATAATCTTTGGACCATTGATGCCCAAATGATTGACAAGTAATGCAACTTAATAATGAGAATTGTGTAGTTGTGTTGCAGACGTCAATATCAGAGACATCACGAAATTTTGAAATTTAATATATATTTACTTTTAATGTACATGTAAATATAATGATAATAATTTGTAAATATGTGTAGATTTTTCTAAACAGAATCACCACTCGGTTCGTCTCCTTCATTCATTCGGCCTGTCCCGAATTCATCATTTAATATATTAATAAACAAAATCAGTTAGAGCTGGAAATGTTTAATTGAGATGTTTAAACGTCATAGAATGGAGTTATATACAGCCATGGTTCAGTGACTTCCCAAATTTATTAAAACGATTTTAAAATTTGTTAACATCATCGTACGAGGGCAACTTCCAACAATTGGATGTGTTTTAGGGATCCATTTTTGTCCCTTGAAAATCCGGTCCCCAGCAATGGACGGAACATGAATGTCGTAAAGCTTTCAACAAGTCCAAAAGTCCATTTTTTCTTTTCCGGTGACTGTGTCGGTGTGGCAGCCGTGTCCCATAGTCGTTGTGACGCCACGTTCTTCGATCGCGATTTCTTCTTCACCAGTCCCGGCTATCCCGACTTTTACGAGCACAATTTAGAATGCGTTATCACCATAAAACGCGGACAAGACGTCTGCCGTTTGCAGCTTGTCTTCCAGTCGTTTGACGTGGAGCAATCCTCCTCGCACGGATGCAGCGCCGATTATGTCGAAATCGATGGACAGAGGATTTGCGGAGCGCTGCCCGACAACCAGGACAGTGAGTTTTATATGCGCTGGATCCTCCTCAGACTCCCTCACTGTCTAACGAGACTCTCTCGTCTTTTAACTTCAATTGAAAACGTCTCAATCTTGAGTTGAAACGCTAAGATCTGTCTGGCGTCTTTAATTTTATTCTCAAGATACCTTACTATGTAACTCTTCCAAGAGGGAGGGGTATTAAAATTTCTTACGACATCCATGAAGATAATATAGATTGACTTGTATTGACTTGGCTTGACAGAATATATATACTAGAGAAATAGACCGCTTCGCAATTGGCAATTTAAATAACGAAAATATATTTTCTCCCTATTTTGTGAAATAGCACTCCAAGGTTTTAATTGAATAATAAATAGCAATTTTGGATCTAGTGTGGCAAATATCGCTGGCATCACTGGTAGCACGTGATTGGCGCACGTGAGAGCGACGACAGCGCCATTTTTGTCAAGCGGAGACGCCATCTTAGAATTTTCTTTTTTAATGACAATGCTTAAAACTTTAACGGCTGATATCTCGAGAAATATGCAATATCGAGATCTGAAATAACTTGCATTCGACTACAAATTTGTGGAACTATATACAGGTCAAATTTGATTCAATTTCGTTAAACCGCTCGTAAGTGAACGCCAAGGCAGATAGATAAAGAAAAATATGGCAAACTTACTAGATTCTAATTTTAATTAAATCCTAAAATTAAAAGCGCCTCTTAGTTGTCTTACATATCAGAAAATTTGATACTTTTTTAAATCATTAATCATTAATTAGGGGAATTCCCCTAAGTTTGAGTTTAACTTAAAATTTGATGGGCATCAGAAAAACTATACAGAAAATCCTGTAGTGATATACATTCCTGCCAAGAATATTAATTATATATTTTTTTATTACTTTTATTCCATTCATTTACTTCATTTTTGTAACTTTTTTTCCACGAAGGAGTGTTTTCGTTCACCGATTCCGAAATTCGAATCCGATTCCACACCAACGCCTATGGATCCGGCCGCGGATTTTCCGTCCGCGGTCGCCAGTTGTTGTGCGGCGGAGAACTGACGGATGCGATCCGCGGCGGGCGTCCGCAGGTGGCGTTTCGACCGCCGCCTCCACCTCCGCTACCAACGGTCAGCGGCCGGCCCTGCGGTCAATCCTACGACGACGACACCTTCGAAATATCCAGCCCCAATTTCCCGTCTCCCTACGAACACGACCTAAACTGTGTCTATACAACGAGGTAATCAATAAATATACTATACAATCTTATATTATAAAACAGAGATTGCGATTTCCGTGTCCGGAGATTAAATCTCGAACGGATCAATGATATGGCATAAAAATTAACATACCGTTAGAATACCATCATAATTCACTAGCGAACGAATTTCAGATCTCTATTTTCAATATAACATAATAAAATAACCCTTACCAAATTTTGGATAATCTCCCTTTCGCTTCAAACTTGAAAAATGTCGTATCCACATCAAAAGCATGACGTCGTCGATTTCACGAGACAACCAAGAAAACCAGATAACAGTTACAACCACACACCACACTATTTCCGGAATAATATTTTCAATATAAAAATAAAATAAAATAACAATACCAAAAAACATAAAATAATCAAATAGATATTTCAATAATGATTCTTTTTCAATTTAACTTAATAATTGCCAAACGATTGAAAATCCAAATTTTTACTTGACATTTAACGTTTGCGTTTATTGTGTGTTATCGTGTAAACGCAAAATAGGCGGAAAATTTAAACAATTAATTTTTTATTTCATTGGTGGTTACAACATTCTTGTCGAGATATAAGATTGTATTTCTTAAAATGACCAACATAATTGTAAATATATTTTTTAACTTAACCTTCAACCCCTTCCACCTCTTGTTTGGTATTTTATAGGAAGTGTCGTACGGATGTTTGCTCCCTACAAATCACATTCATCACCGTTGATTTGGAGACCTCGAACGAATGCGCCAACGACTTTCTTCAATTCGGTGAACGTCGTTACTGCAACGTTCCTCAACCCAATCCACGTGAGACGCCATTTTGTCTGCCGACACAAAATAAATACGCCTCCAATTTTCTAACCATTACAATTCTATTCAACCGCCCCGCTTCAGACGCCACAACATGGTTCAAACTTTTTAGGAACATTCATTTTTATATTTTTAGAGACTTTTGACTTCCCGGGCCAGACGTTCGACATCCGGTTCCGATCCGGTTCCAGCCTGTCTCGCTCCGGCTTCCGTCTGCGCATCCAGCAGCGTCCCTGCAACGGGCCGACCTCAGTTTCGCCTCTCCCGTCCTACCGACCCACGCAGCCTCCATTTCCGGTCGACCCCGTCACCGGGTCATGTAACCTGATGCTAGAAGAAGAGGGGCGTGGCTACGACGGCGTCATCTTCGGCGTCGGCCAATCGGAACGCCGACCCCTGCAGTCGCTTCCCCGCTACGTCCTACGTTCTCCGGGATTTCCCCGGCTACCCTATCCAGCCAATCAGAAGTGCGTGTACGTCATGCCCAAGGCGACGGTCACTGTGTGCGCCCTGGATGTGGTGGTGCAGGAATTCGAAATGGCGTCCGGGCCAGAGTGCGACCAAGACTTTTTCGCAGTCGATGGACAGCGGATGTGCGGCACTCTGCCTACCGGAAGTACAAGTAGGAAAACACGTCCGAATGTCATTTGCTCTTGGAATCGTTACTCCAACTTTAACGAGAGTCGCACGAGCTTTTGCTATATAGTTCCCAAATTTTTTAAAATACACTCTGCAATATTTTACATATGAAACTCGACTTGATTCTTTAACGATATTCTTGTTTTGCTTCAATATTAGAGTAAAAAAATCCATTTTCTTTTTCAGGATCATTCAATTTTCCGGATCGTCAAATTGTCCTTCGTTTCGTAACCGACTCCTACCGATCGGATCGCGGTTTCTCGCTGATTCTCCAACAGAGAGATTGCCTGGTTCCCCCCTTCCCAAATCCGGATCCCTTTTTCCCTGGATCGTCCACTCCCTTCCCTACTCTTCCTCCCAGGCCCTACCCCACTCACCCACCCAGTCCGACGCCGAGGCCTTTTCCTCTGCCCACGCCCAAACCCTTTCCTCCCATCAACTGCGATCAAGTGTTCGACACCCGCGCCTTCGTGGTGACGTCACCCACGTTCGTTCCCGTCAACACGCTGTGCACCTACACGATACGCAAGTGGCGCCACCTGCCCATCTGTTCTCTGCAGGTGGAGTTCGCCACCTTCGATTTCGGAGCCACCAACTTGTTCTGCACCAATGGCTACTTGGAAATCGACGGACAGCGGCTCTGCGGACCCAACACTGAAGGATCAATAAGTAATTGAATCGTCTTGCCTAGGTTCAACTGAATTGAGATGGAGCCCGTTTAACAAACTGGGAATATGTGAAAGTTAAACTTGTCATTTATTTAATATCCACTGAAAAGTAAAACCTTCGAAAGTAATTTTCAAACTTCCAAAACAAGACTAGACCAAGAAACCCTGCTTCACCCAGCTTCATAGATAGCAGCAGAAATAGATTGTACAAGAAGGGTGCCCGGCTTTGCCTGGGTTTACAGTAACCCCCAATGAAATAAAATATTAATTGTTTAAATTTACTGGCTATTTTAAGTTTTAACGATTGTCTCATCTGTAACGTCAGTTTCTAGTTTTGGACCTCCTTAACAAATATCTCAGATACAATTGGT
>JAQGBY010005689.1:0-14264 GCA_034698785.1 Mycogona germanica | reverse complement strand
CCAGTACCCCGGGATCGAAATTTTCGAGAGCCCGCACCGGGAATCAAACCCGGGACCGCCGAAACCACAGTCAGTCATTAAACCAACTGGGCTACGACGAGTCGTACCTTGCATTTGTTTAGTTATATTTCTCCCGTTTGTTGAACGGGCTCGCCCCAAATTAATATGTATAACTGACCGGAGCTCAATAAGAAAATATACCGAACATTTGAGCGGGAGTCGCTCGATAATACGTATACTCTGTAGCGACAATAATAGTGGATCACTCACAACATATTTGAATCAAACAGAAATCAGCTAGCTCCTGCTTCAGTTAATCTTGTTGAGATTATCGCCAAAAGGATTATTCCACACGCCCGCCGTGGTGGTGTTCGATCGGGGAACGGAGGCCAGCTCCGTGACGGGCGTCTTGGCGTTCTGCGCGTTGTGCGTCTTGAGAATGGCGAAGAACTCGTCGTCCGCGAACGGATCCTCCTCGCGGTGGAAAATGTCCTCCTTGGTTCCGCTCCGCCGGCCGAGGGACAGTTTGGGTCGGGCCGGTGGCGGCGGATTCAGAAACACATTGTCCTTTACAGACGGATTGACGCTGATCAGCTGTCCGGTGCTGACGCGGTTCTTCATGTTGGTCACGGTGGTCGTCGTGGTCGTCCTGGACAGCTCGTTGGTGGTCCACTGGCCGTTGTTGTTGGACAGGCCGTTCCACATGTCCAGTTCGGCGTTTGGCGGCGCGGGAGAGGTGGTGGTGCGACGGCGACGATCCATCGGGTTGTTATTGGGATCGGGGATTGGCGACGGCAGCGACTTAGCCATGGACATGTGGGAGTGGTTGCCGCGGTGCATCGGATTGGTTGACGTCATTGAAGAGGAGGAGGAGGAGGACATTGAGGTGGACGAGGAGGAGGCGTTAGTGGCGGGCGATCGGCCACGGCGGCCCGGGATGGGAATGGGCGGACTGGACAGCAGATAGTTGCCCAGGCGGTTGGTGGCCGCATCGGGCGAGTGGAAAGTGCCACTCTCGGATCCGGCGTTATGCACGACAGAATTGTTCTTGTCGCGGGCTGAACCGTGCTGCGGGTGAAGTTTGGATGGCACGGGTGGTGGTGGCGGCAGAAAAACGTTGTTGTGCGCACTCTGGGGCCGCGGCGGCGGAAGAGGCGGTGGCGCCAACCGGATATCCGGCGATGGGGAGGATGCGATTTCCCGGGAGGAGTTAGATGCAGAGTCCTGCATGGACGAGTCTTCAAGACTGGAAGTGGGAGACGGCGAGCGTTTGCGAAGGTTCAGCGGAGGCAGCAGCGGCGGCGGCATACTGGGTGGTGGCAGGGCCGAGTCGCCACTCTCGTCGTCGTCGTCTTCGTCGTCCTCGTCGCTATACGACTCCGCAAACGGGTCGTTGCCGGAAAGGGTGCGTCGTCGGTTGCTGCTCGGCTCGCCGACGCCGAAATCGAAGCTGTTCTCGGCCACCAGATCCTTCAGCACCTTCTTGGGCGGATTCTTGACGTCCTGGAAGAAGTCCTTCTTGTCCACGTAGGGTCGGTCCTTGCCCAGCGGATCCAGATCAGAGAAGACGAACGGAGAGATGGCGGTCTGCGGCGTAGTGGCCTGACACCAGATGTCGGCGTTGGCGTTTCCAAAGCTGGTTCCGAGCAGCGGATCGTCAGAGGTGGAGATGACCCCGATTGGCGGCGCCATGTAATCGCCCGCCTCGCTGCTGGTGGACGAACTGTGGTTGTCGGTGGCGACGCTGACAGACGATTCGGAAATATGGTGGTTGTCAGTTGAGATGGTGGTGGTGGCGATGATATCCGCAAGGGCGGCGTACTTGTCGTTGGTGTTGTTGTTAGCGGTGGCGGTGGTGGTTGTGTCCAAGGGGCCGTAGACGGCGCTCAGGTCGCAGTTGGAGGTTGTGATGGGCATAGGCGAGATGGGGAAGGTGGTGGCCGGGGTGGAGGTGCAATGGCCGAACGGCATCGTTACGAAGTTGGTGTTGAAGGGATCAGCGGCCGGGAAGCGAGCGAAGTCGGAGTTGACAGGCGCGTTTGTCAGTGGAGCTGCGAAGAAGGAATTGGACAGGACAGGCGTGCCCATAACCAGATCGGGCGCCACCAAAAATGGATCCTTTACAAAAGAAAAGCGCAAGAATATAAGATAAAAATATTGCAAGCGTAATTCCAAATTTCAAGTAAACAAATAAAATTGCCCAATGGAATATTAATTTAACATTTAATATTGCACTAGTTTTATATCCGATTAAATGTTGTAAATCGTCATGAAAAAGATTAGTTACAAGTTCGTAATTCACGCTTTCGTAATTTATTTCTTGTTTTAGATCACTTTTCCTAAAGGCAAATAATTTCGCGGTCATTTGAAAATTGTGCTTTACTCACGATGGTGTTGGAGTTGTTAGCATCGTTGCTGTCTGATATCGAGCTGAGATATCCCCATGGATCAGAAAAGAAGGGATCACGATGAGACGGAGGCTGATTGACAGACACGCTCAGGGGCTTCGCAATATCGGCGGAAAACCCATTGTGGCGCTAAAAACGTTATGTGCATGCACGCATCAGTATTGCAATTGTAAATGTGTCGAGACTGGCGAGAAAATCAACCAATGGCAAGCCAAATTCTATAGGGTATAACGGGTGAATCGTATGGATTAGGGCTAGACAATAAAACGGACTCTTACCATCGACTCATCCATTGTCAAGTCAAGCAGCAATTCGGCGCCGCCGTCTCTGCCGTTGGAGGACGTCGCGTTCGTCGGTTCCGGTGGCCACATGGAACCGGAACCAGAACTCCTGTTGTCGCTGTTACTGGCGCTGTCGCTCACGCCGATACTACTGCTGTTGCTACTGCTGTCTGAACTGGTCGACATGGGCTATATTAATGGAGGAAAAAATGAATACAAGTGGATTACGATGTGCTGGTAGGCCGATGACTCCACTTTCGGAGGAGTATTCGTTCTATGAGAAAACACGCGTTATGCGATGTGGCATCCACACCCGAGGGTGCATAACAAACACCGCCCATATTCTCATGAGACCCACGATTTTATTGTTCACTTTTCCTGGTATTTCATTCCTGGAGTCGTGATCAAAACATGCGCACAAAATGGAAGAATCCAAGAATCGAGAATCCCCATTTTCGGATTCTTTCCTTCTCATGTTCTCATACTATCGGATAGAGCTCGTTTTTTTTACAAGTGCCCGTAGGTGTACATGTAAATGGCGTCTCAGGAGGATAATGCTAGCCTATTTGGGCATCACCCATGTCGGGATCAATGAAGCGGGTGTACACTGTATATGCGTGCACGGGATACACAAAAGGGCGCGGTCAAACCGGGATTCAGTAATTATTATTCAGATCAATACACGAGTTAGTCGACGTATTACCAACACAAAAACCATCATGAATACCTGGACAGGAAAATAATAGGGACGAGATGTATGAGCAATATGTGGTAGGTGCTAGTAACCACCACCACCCTCGCTTGTATACACCGAATATGAAATTCAGCGAGTTGATTCTCGCTTACTTCTTTCGCAATCCGTATGTGAATATCTGAATCAAATTAAATTCCAACTCCAATTTGTACTTCAAAAATATACCCCTAGTTAAACTATTACCGCACAGTAATGGGAAATCTGTTTAATTTGACTGTAAAATACGCTAGAATTTTAAAAATAGCGATTCATGACAAACGTTTCCTTCAGAATGCGGCGAAAGCATTTGACACGGTACCCATTCGAAATGTTTGTATTAACATAAACGGGTGATCACATAGGCGCGGGTTTAGAACCGCAGAACTGAGAATATGGCGAGACAATTAAATGGAAATGACAAAGAAGTTGTCAAAAACTTACGAATGGAGCATCGTTCTGTCGACTGGTGGCGCTGCCCTCAGAAATGCTGGCGTAATCGCTGGAGTTGCTGCTGCTACCCAGGGAGGTAGACGGCGAATGGTTCAGCTAAACGAACAGAAGTACAAATTTAAATTACTCCACCACCCGGTTCCCGTGTTAAGTTAAACCGGTACCGACATCCGATCATGACGTGGTCCGTACCTGCGTCCCATTGGCGAACTGCTGTTGCTGCACTTGTTGCATGCGCCACTGCTCGATTTCTTTCTTCTTCATCTCGTAGGCGATTTGGAACAGATTCTTCATGCACATGACGAGTTGATGAGCCTGATTTGGCAAACGGAGAAAAACATGTTGACGACTTGGTACAAAATTATGTCTACACACCACTACCACATGCAAGTTCGCGTTGACAACTGCATCAGGTGACAATAATGCAAGTGCTAATAATGCATTTCTTGTTCGCACTGTGCAGCCAAACTCAAAACCAGTACCATCAGAGAACGTAATATCTTCCAAGTGTGATTGTCCATAGATAGATACGGAATTACAAAACTAGCCATTTTGACGCAAATACAATTTCTATTTCGTTACTCGGCTTCAGGTATTGCTCTGGAATTTCAATCGAATTCGATGACATTTAATTAAAAAAACAATTTTGCGAAAATTAATATTGATATTGAATACAACTAGACAACCGTTTAAAATAACCAAATAAACTTAATTTGTACGTTAAACATTGACACTAAACTCATTTATGAGTTGCCCAATATGATGAACATGAAGATTGAGCGAGGTATAAACGCTGTTGATCTATGGATTAATTGTTTCTCAGTCCCAAAAATAAACTTAACCGGTTGGATAGCATTTTCTGTGGCCAACAAGCACCGCGCCCCTGCAATGATGAATAACGCTTTTCACAATTGTTTGCCAATTGAAGCGATTGCCTTACCAATTGCTCAAGCATAATCTAGGTGCACACAAAAAAAAGGTTCATAAACCGCGCCACCATGCGGTACAAAATAGCAATCAATTTTTTTGACCAATGGGATCAATTTTGGCGACAATTTGCAACATCGCGATACTTAAGTGTCACACATACAATATAATTATTCGAAAAATAACTTACAGCTTTTTCAGTCTTGATCGCAAAAAACGTGTGGACATTATCGGGACTTCCGTAAATGTAGCCAAAGGCACGATTGTCGGCAGCGTCTTGTGATATGAACGAGATCTTGTGAACCGGATGAAGAAACAAAATGTCCTGGAAAATAATCAATTCGTCGGTTCATTATTAATTTCGGGTCACTACAGCTGTAAAAACACATATCTCTGGACCGAGAGAGAAAAGTAGAACACACGAAATAATTGTCAGAATTCGATCGAAAACTTTTTTTTTAACTTGAGAGCTTTGGAATTAATTATTCATATTTTGCAATTGATAATGACAAAACGTACTGATATTAAAAATGAAATTTAGACAGGCTTTCTAATTGAAAGTTCCAATTTTTAAATGTTGAAAATGAAAAAAAATGAGGTCGCCGATGTTATAATAGTTTCGGCCTTTCAGTTTGAAATTTATTCTCACATAAAATATGAATGGAGGTTGACAATAACACACTTTTGAGTACACCATGTTTCAATACCCATAAAGGTGCGGGGTAGAAAAATATTCAGCGCCTGCCAACTGCACATCCACGCCAGCACGCATCGAGACTCGGGTGACGCCAAATCAATTATTAATTACGAAATCTAATCACGAATGCATTTCAAATCAAAATATGTCTACGCTGGCACACAGTCGCTCAGAAAAGGAATGTCGCCTGGGGAACAACGAAGGATTGACGCACATCCGGTGTTAGCAGATGGAATAAGAAAAAAATATATATCAGCTCCCGATGTTTCGGATCACAGCCAAAAACATGCGCGGCCAAAAACAAACTTAATCGTATTCGCATATTTGGGTGCACGATTTTACAATTAGCCTAATTGGACTGGCAACAGCATGCAGTCATTTTACATCAACTCGATCGCGAGCAACCAATTATATTTCTCCATTATTATGGACTTTACTACATACAAAATGCAATGTATGCAAATCTGTCATTTTATAAGTTCCGCAGTCAATTGTTACCGATAATATATTTTCTCGAAAAAAAATTCACGGACGCTTTTCAAAGCTTTGAAAGTTTCACTGAAATTTATCTAACCTAACCCAATCATGGCATCGAAAGTATTTTCAAATATTTTAAACTATTTAACAAGTGAATCATAAGATATGTTTTAACAGTGCAGTTGTAGGTTCGTCCCGTGCTGGCAATGGCGCCGCAACATGCGATATATTTTTAAAATTAGGATTCCCAGAGATGTTTGACAATTTAAATATCTGTCCGTTCATAACGAAAATGTATTTTCTTCCAATTTTGTGAAATAGCACTATGAATAATAATTAGAAATTTGGGATTTAGTGCGGACAATGTATCTGACATCAATGTTAGCACTTCATGATCAGCGGGATTTAGTGTGGAAAATGTCTCTGGCATCAATGTTAGAACGTGATGATCAGCGCCATTTTTGTCAAAAGATACAATATTTAAATTTTCCGGCAATGCGATAGCAAAACTTCAACGGCTGATTTCTCGAGAAATATCCAAAACCTAGATCTGAAATAACTTGCATTCGACTTCAAATTTGCGAAACTATATACGGCTCAAATTTTATTCAATTTCGTTAGGCCGTTCGTAAGATAGATAACAGATAGATTAAAGAAAAATGAAAAAGGGGGACTAAATAAAAACACAGAGCTAGATAGTTTAGCGCCATAATCCGATAGTTAGTGACGAAAGGAATGATACTTGTACAGGTTTCATGTTTATACAAACGTTACTTCGCTTTACCAACACTTCATAGACGCTAAAAAAAATTGAAAAATAATATTTTTTGAAAATTCCTAATTTAGTTCAAATCGATTTAACATTTGAAATGACTATTTGATATTATGTTGGCAATACTATTAATCGAATCTTTTGGGAAAGTCACAAAGACTCTAAATTAAATTTTTGATTGATATGCCAATACCATAATACATATTTTTTATATCAAAAGTCTAGATCATTAGTTTAAATATTTTTTGAAAATTCCTAATTTGTTCAAATCGATTTAACATTTGCATGCCTATTTGATATTATGTTGACAATACTATTATTCGAATCTTTTAGGAAAGTCACAGAAAAAGACTCTTTAAATTTTTGATTGATATGCCAATCCCATCATAATACATATTTTTTCATATCAAAAGTCGAAGAAATCTTTAGTTTCAAAGACTCATCTTGAGTGTTGAATCGAGATCCACGTTGACGTTTCAGAAAGCTCGAACGCCTTCACATTCTCTCCGATAACGCGAGGCCACGAACGAAAATGCTTATCGCGCAGTTTGCAGGCAAGTGAAACGAGCATCCGAAGCCAAGAACCGGGTAATTAGGGCCACATGAATGATCACCCGCGTCTATCCCATCCCCCATTAAATATGCATTGCGGTTGAGCGCCTGGGCAGGGCCTTGAAACAGATCCAAGAACGGTTTTACTCGCCGTTCGAAACATCGTCCGCTTCGAATAAATAAGCAGCGGCCGTCTGCCTCTCCGCGGACGAATAATTCGACCATGATTCTTGGCCCATGAATTGCAAATTAGGTTTAGACCACGCGAACAACCGGCAAAAGCGAACGTCAAACGAGTATAATAACAATAATCGAGTTATTAATAAAAATTGATCGTGTAATAGGTTAATTTTGTTAATTGCCTGAATTGTTGCATGGGTCTGGCCCAGGATATTAAACTATTTAATGTTGGTCTAGTAATTGCTTTAAGAACAACTATATCGTCTGACCAGTCTGATGAGAACGATAAACAATTGATTTGAACAATTTGATTAACCGAAGAACGTTTGTCGTTTGCCCATTTGATTTGCGGAATAGCTTGATGCGAATGGCGCCTTAAGAGTAACAGCTATTCGTTATCAGCTCGCATCTCCTGATTTGGTATGTCGTTATCCAATTTGAATTGCTAATACGGGAACGCCTGAAATTTTTGAATAAATAATTAATTTGATCACCTACGGATAAAGCCAAAAAGCGCGTCATGAATTCGACACTGAAAACCTCCCTGCATTATTCAAACGCAACAGAGAAAATAAAATCACATATATAATATAATGCTTGCGATTGGAATTGCGAATCTTTCAAGATAAACTTTGAAATGTCTCATGCATATGCTGTCTTGCAAATGAATCTTCTTATATTATAAAACAGGACATCAAAAGTTAAGAACCGCTTAATCAAACTTAATGAAATTGTACCTCCAGATTGTACCTCACATTAATTGTCTAGCGCCGATATTTCAGATCTCTATTTTCAGTATTTCACAATAAATAAGCCGTTTAAAATTTCTTACAATACAACCATTCGCCTGAAAAATAAAATCTGGCGTCTCCATATCAAACGAATGACCCTGTCGATATTGCATGAACGCAAAGCACACCAGATAAAAATTCCAACTACACACGTTTCTATTTACCAGAACAATATATCCAATAAAAATAAATAAATTGGCATTATTAAATACCAAATTGAATCAAAACGATTTTTTTAAACGATTATTTTTCGATTAGATATTTAATTACCAAACGTTTGGAAATGTTAATTTTTTAATATAAAAAATCTCATGTTGAGGCGACACAGCATGACGTTATAACACGTGACGAATCTACAACTGCAGTGTTACAACGTGATTCACTCACAAAACAGAGATTTAGAAATTTATATAAAATACTTTTGCAGCCACGACGGGGAACATGGCAACATTTGCCGCTTTAGCACGTGAGGGAACGAGAATAAAATTATTTAAAAATGGTTTCGCACATATTGAAAGATTACACTGTAAACGTGAACGATAAAGGTAAACATTTAATTACAGTTTCATCAATTTATTAATCAACATATTATTCCGGGTTATTCTTAACCACATAGTATTTTATAATTGTTACCGGTTCCACAAAATCCCAATCAAATAAATAGTATTTCTTTCGTATTATCCTGTTCCACATAAAGGCGATCAACGGTTGGTTTTCTTACCTTTGTCTTTTCGTCTCTGATTTTAAGGCCTTCCAGGGATATATTGATATTTATCTTCTGTTTATGTTCGCCCGACGTTCGTTTGTTAACCTGAGGATAAAAAACAACACCAAATTGTTCAACGGATCAACGAGAGAATGAGAATGAATTCGCCAAGTTCGAGCGCTCTGCGGATGTGGGCTATCAGCTAGGAACCACTGCGAGTGAATAATGTTATTCTATCTTAATTCTGCTGCTATCGGGGGTGGCCCAGTTTGGACTACTGCCCAGTGCCTGAACGAAGACAAACGTCAAAATAATCTTCCTTGTCAAATTGCCAGCGGCCGTTTTCGTCGCTGCCATGCGGCAAAAACAAAACCAGGGGTTGCTTTCTAGTTCGGAGGTGCGATGCAGGGAAGCCAAAAACGATAATCGACAGGTGCTCGCGGTAAGCTAAACAAACGCAGGCAAATTTTAAATTTTTAATGAAAAACACTAACTACTCATTCTTTAAATATGACACTGATGTAAATTCTAAATCTTACATTGGAAAAACGTGTTCAAGAGAAATCTGAAAAACAGGGGTTTCCTTAATCCGTAATCGTTGCTGCAACTCACAAGTCTCTCAGATCGACGAGTTATTCTGCAATGCAAGTTACACCTCTCGCACGAATCGAGCGATTAGATTATCTTTTACTTTGTTTTTACCTTCCCCACCTTAACTGGAAATCCAGGATTGAATTGAACATTATTTTAGATAATTGTAAGCACGAATTCATTGTTCAAATTGAACTCGATTTGAAGTGGACCTTTAGTGCTGAGTGCATTTATGAGTATAGAAAAGGAAATGTTTGAGATGCGAGATATGATTTGGGGACGGGGGCAAATTTCGTTTCTCGTTTCTGATTGCTGAACGCACCCGGACAGATCGACTGGATTCTACTACGTTGTGCGAAAAGGGGCGCGAAAGAACAATAGGGCGGGTCTATTGTGCGGAGCACGCGTTTCGTGAGAACGTCGCTCGCTCACTTTTATCTGGCAGCACGATCTCCGGGTGAAACCGAAAGGGCTATGTTTTCGGTGGTCGGGGATTGGAGAACGAGGAGGAAAAGGACTCACCTTGAGCTCTTGTAGAGCTTCGTGGGCCATCCGCTCGCCGCGTGCCTGGGGCACGTCGCGAACGCCGATCAGCTTTGCCTTGAAGTTGATTCCCTCGCCGAAGAAACGCTGCGGATCTCGACGATCTACAAACAAAACGATAAAAAAAATCGAAGGACACCGTATTAAAATTTTCGAGCTCTACATTATGGATGGCGAGAGTGGAAACACAACGGAAGAGCGACATATAAATATTTATTTTCACTGGAGATGGCGCTACGAACGGTGCCCACATATTATTGGGGAAACGTTTCAAGCACAATGTGTTGGAAATAAAAAGAGTGAATATACAGTTCAGGATGAAAAACAAACGCAAAAGTTAGTTTTTTAAAAAAAATTTTAACGAAAGGGAAAGATTATACTAAGAAAACGTTCCACAAGAGATTCTTTTGAAAGGAGCTGCTCACACCGGCTTTCTAATTGAAACGCACAAAACGTAAACAAAAAAATTGAATTTTTCAAAAAGTGAATACCGAATTTTAAAAAAAAAATGGGGACAGGAAAGGCCAAGGATGTTCTAGTAAGAAGTGAAAAGGAGCAGCTTACGAAAACAAAAGAACTACTGAATTGAAGCGATGGGTCGTCACATGCCCCTCTTTCAAACAAGTGTGACTTGCAGATATTTACGAGGAAAAAAAGATTCAACCGATGAATGGTGTTCAATAATCTGTCTGGGATGTATCCAATCACAAGGATGTTCAATATGTGCTATAAGCAAATAAATTTGATACAGGGTGATCGAATGAAGTTGCTCGTATTCGTGTGTTACAAACAAAAATAAATTCTAAATGTAATAAAATAACAGATAATTTTTTTTTTAATGTGTTCCGATTTAGTTCGGTACAACTTCTTTGCCAATTTTTGTCTAAAAAATATAATGATTGGAGCATTGAAATATTGATTGATTGACAAAACGATGTACATGTGTCTAGACATAGTTCTTGTCACAATGGCGTTTATTTCAGTTGCGTAGTGAATGTCCTGTTGTCGTTTGTGTGTTGAAAACTATATTGGTTCCGCCGAGTTCTTTATTTCGTCAACCAGTACATCAAACAGATATCAGGACGTGTCATCCCTGGCTATGAAATTTCCACTCGCCCTCGCATATCGCAAATCAAGAGCGCATTTGGATCCAAGCTCACACCCGTGACCATCCGCGCGCCCACTTCGAAACGTGTTCGTGTACAATATTGGTTTCCAAATCCCAGAGTGACGTCAATTAATTTGATTGTCGTGCCAAAGCGCAAAGGGTGGAGTCTGGTGTTGGGCCCTCAGGCACGCACACACATGACAAGCAGGTGGAACCACCCAACCGGGTTTGGTGAACGGGTCGCGAACCCGAGGCCCAATCACTCCCCCATTGATTTTACCCAATCGCGGAACGGATGAACCAACCCCGGGTGGTCAACGAGACCGACACCAACGTCGAGCAACGACTAGCACGTTAAAAGACACTGACATCTTTAAATTTAAAACGATCTTTTAAAACATCAATCTTCAGGAATTATTAAAATTGCTGATGAATCTACAGACACAGATCTGACCCGATTTCATGTGACCCACGACTGCTCTGTTAGGCCACATACCGCAGGAGATTGACGCGTCGTACCACAACGACCATCAGCGGCTTTTTGTCTTGTTTTCTACTAAGGGAGAAGAATGAAGCCATTCATATTGTCACCTTACTGGTGCACGCAACACATGACGAATGACATAACCCCCATAACACGTTTCCGCTCCTGCGTGGACAAATCTATAATTCACGCTAGGACTAGAGGCACGGGTAATGGTCTCGGATGAATAGGGTATTGGCGATTTGCGCCAGAAGAGCCTGTGGGGACTCGAGGTTGGTTCCAAATGTTCATTTCAAGGGTGGCTCTTTTGGATTCGAGCAATCGTGATAAGTCACAGAGCTTTCGCCAGTACCCGACTTATTAATATTCCGATCGTGAAACTTCATACTCGCATCCAGAATGAGGTGCGACGCGTTTGTTTTTTCAATGGTTGTATCAGGAGCAGAATTATGGGAAGGCGAGCCAATATGTAACGCAGACGCAGTTTCGAATTATGTGGTATTAGATTCACTTCAAACAGCCGATAACAAGCGTTACTCGAAATTTAAAGTGCACTATAAATATGTGTGAATGACACCACCGTGTGAATTGATGGTTTTCCGAACAAAAAATCCATCTATCCGAAATGATGCCACATGAATTATGCTTTTTGGCTAGTTCTGTGGCGAACACAAAATCGATTCCACTCCATCGCCGAGGCGAGTTGGGTATGAAAGCGCCCCATACCCAGCAATGCAGTAGGTAATAACATCGTTTGCTCGCACAAAGTAATTGGCTGTCGCGCTTTTCGGGAACACCTGCAACATCAGACGAGAAGCCGAACAAGCCTTTCAACACACCATCACCACCCCTCCCCCTTCGATCACGAAGGGACGACGCGAGTGTGTGTGCCAACAAACGAATTCAATGTCATTGGAAAGACACGGGAATTCAATTTTCAAGGTCCGTTTGACAATCAACAGATATTTCTCTATTTTATTATCACAATGCACTTGCTTTTTTTCTTCTGCTTCAAACTTCTACGTGCTTGCAATACATTTTTTTCTTTCGGTTCAAAAACATAACATTAAAATATATATAAAACTATTACATTTTTTGTACGCTGCTCATTAATATGTATGGTGCAGCGAGTTCCAGGCAGTCGTTGCGTAATAAATGGGCGACGCTCTCAAAATAGCTAAACCTAGCACATGCTGATGACGATGGTTCATCAACATAAAAATGTACTACTCGTTTCATAGTTAACCCATAGGTCTCCATAAGGTTGTTATCTCGGTCACATGTGCGTAATGTGATTTAAACATTAGTTATGAAAAAATGAAACTTCATTGATAGAGAAAAAAAATGAATATACAATTAATGTATTATACTTATGCGTTACTTCGCCATTAAATTGCAGTATACAAATGTATCCTTGAATCTATACAACATAAAAATATATTAATATCTTCTTTGAACGAGTCACGTAATTTAAAATATGTCTCGCTCGGTTAACTGAGCCATAAGCAGAACGCCACATTTACAGTTACTATTTTTAATTGATCATTAATTGATTTTTTAAATATAGCTTGATCTGAGATACAAATAAAAAGCCGAAAAAACCTATTACTTAAAAAATAATTTAAAGTTATTTAGGTTACACGTGTTGACCGCATGATACAGCTTACGTTTCGAGACACGCACAAAAAGATATCTTTTTTTTGATCGCCGAGACTTCTGCGTGCTCATTGTTGTCCTCGTCAACAATTGATCGTATAGGGCTCCCCGAATCTGTGGCATATGGCGTAACAACAACAGAGGTAAAACATACAAACATTTACCTACTGTATATTACGCTGTGACGTAATGTAGCCTTCGAATTGTTCGATCATAATCCGACCGATGCCGAAATGGATAAACCCTATAACCATACTGGTGGCGCACTCTATCAAAAACAAAGGTACGTGCAAATTGTGCAATACTCGTCCTGCGTGGACTCAATCCGGCACACCGAAATCCGACGGTCATGGGCAACATGGAGCGAAGCGCGCCCTCGAACTTTCACATTCGGTTTCCTTCGATATATGCAGTGTGCCTCAAAAAAACAAAACAAAACGAGCCCTTCAAAATTTACAATTAAAATTTGAAAACGTTAATCGAATCGAAGGAAATTTCGCACACTTATTGGCAATACATTCTTTTTTTAATTGCCATGGTGCACTTGCGCATATGTGACGTCATCGTTTTGCTTTGCGATTCTACAAATGGTGTTCACTAACAAGAATCGCACCACGATATGCTTTTTAAGTAAAAAATTGTTTTTTGTAATAATAAGTCGACTATATTAAAAAAAAATACGTAAAAACATATCACGGGGCGATTCTCGTCACTGAACACCATTTTCAGAACCGGAAAGCAAAACGATGACGTCACATACACGCACGTGCATCATGGCAATTTAAAAATTGATGTATTGCCAACAAGTGGGCGAAATTTCAATCGATTCGATTACCGTATAATCGCGTAGACAAGACGCCCCCTCAGATTAGGCGCGCACGCCCTATCTATCCCTTTTCCATCCATTC
>JAQGBY010005688.1:0-14265 GCA_034698785.1 Mycogona germanica | reverse complement strand
CAGAGGTCTCGGTCGGGAATCGAACCCACGATCTCGGGAATAACAGCTCGACACGCTAACCATTACACCACCGAGATGTATGACGTTACATTTTTACTATGAGTACTAATATTTTTAATGCAGTGTACTTTTTTTTACGAGTTTCACAAAACCAGTTATTCTCCGGATAGTTAATTCGTTACGCAAAATATACATGTACTGAAATATTTTATTTGATGAAACATTACAAGTGATTGTTTACGTGTTCCAGGTTCTTAATCAATCCGGCCAAAGATCGGGACCTGCGTAAGTGGGCGGCCGAGGGTCTCTCCTATCTCACTCTGCACGCGGACATCAAGGAGGATCTGATTAATGACAGACCGGCGCTGCAGGCCCTCATCGAACTTGGCAAGGTAAACGCGAGTCAATTTGAGTCGAATTGTGCTTTGTTTGGTATTGTGTATTTGCGTCGTTGGTCCGGATAAGCGCAGGATCAAACTTAATTTATAATATGGTTTTGGCCCGAATTACGATTTGTTTGAATCGATTTTGTTGTGATCCGGATTAATTTTTTTTAGGTGGGCGACATGTCGTGTCTCTATGGTGTGGTTACCACCCTCGTGAACCTGACAAACAGCTACGACAAACAGGAAATCATTCCTGAAATGCTGCAGCTGGCCAAGTTTGCAAAACAGCACATCCCCGTCGAACACGAAAAGGTATTTGGGCGAAGCGAGTCTTGAGTCCGTTGGTTCGCTTAAAAAGGGTCTTTATTGGCTTACACAATTTCTCACCCGACAATTTTGTAGAATTTTGTTTAGCTTAATGCAATTTGAGTCTTTAGGGAAACAAAATGAATGTAAAAAAACATCTTCCAATTTTATTCAAAATATTTCTAGAAAATAATTATCTTTTTTCATTATTAAAGTAGTGATTATCATTGTTAGAAAAACAAAATTATGTTAAAATTAAATGATTGACTAATTTTAAAAATAATATGACAATTACAAATATATCTAAAGTGGAGAGGATGTTCTTAGCGATTAAAAAATATTGATTTTCTTCTACTTACCGTATCAGGACACCAAGGAGTACATTGACAAGCGAGTGAAAATTTTAGCTGAGGCGGGCGTCACCGTCGGTCTTGTCGGACTATCGAAGACAGAGGCCAAGAATAGCAGGGAGCTGATCTGCAGGTTCGAACAAACAATTTTTTTTCGTTGTTCGCTAGTGAGCTGAGACACTATAGACAAACACGATGGTCTGTTTCATGGCAAAAAATAGAAATTAACAAAATTATTTATTCCTTCCTCGGAATCTTAATGGGAGCAGGGTCTTCAACGCCATCTGCGAACACCAGGAGCTAAGAGGAGCCATCGTTCAACAAGGCGGAGCAAAGGTTAGTAATGTTTGTTGGAGTAACTCCTGGCGGCTATGAGAAATCCGAAAAATTAATACAAATTTGCCGAATCTCGGCAATCCGATCATTAGCATTTTTTCCCCAACTAATTTCCTTTATCTGTTTTTAAAGAATTTTCATATTGTTAAACAGTCAACAAGCAGCTTTATTTTTTGAACTGTGCATTAAATGTGCATTAACAATATGTTCTACTCAACATTTTTAATTTGACGTCATATTTTATGATATTGCTTGTGTGTGCAGGCGCTCATCCCCATGGCGCTCGACGGAACAGAGAAAGGAAAGGCTGCGGCCGCCCAGGCTCTGTCTCGCATCGCCATCACCATTAACCCCGAGATTGCGTTTCCCGGTCAGAGGGTGAGTGTTTCTACACGTTCATATCTTAGTTTCAATGTACAGTAGCGCAAGCAGTTGTTAGAATATCTTATCTCCATAATTGTAATCACAGAATTGACAATATGTTTTTCTTTCATTAGTGTCTGGAAGCGGTGAGGCCATTGCTTCAACTCCTCCACGTCGATTGTCCGGCTTTGCAAAACTTTGAAGCGTTGATGGCGCTTTGTAATTTGGCATCACTGAGTCCTTCAGTTAGGTGGGATTGAAATTTTGAAAGAATTGGAAAAGCAACTTAAAACCGCATGCCTGTTACTTCTCGATTTATCTAAAAGCGCATTAATTTATTATTAGCCGATATTGATATTCGTTCAAAATATATTTAAATATGCAATTGCAGGCATCGCATTATGGCTGAGGGAGGCGTTCCGAAAATAGAAAATTACATGTATGAGGATCACGACATGCTTAAAAGGGCAGCTACGCAGTGCATGTTGAACATGTTGCTCAGCGAAGAGGTATGTGGTAATTTGAATTTACTTCGAATATGATGGCAGTTACCTTCGAGGTCTATCACGTTCGCGATCTGGAAAAATGTTATTCGATTCGCTTAGCACATTTAAAAATGATTCGTGTATGAACCGCAAATTTGTTGCGCAGGTTGTCAAGCTTCACGAAAAGAAGAGCGACCGAGTAAAATACTGGACCCTGTTGACCGTCGACGAGGACCCTGAAACTGCTTTGGCCAGTTGCGGCGCCCTTGCCATTCTGACGCAGGCCAGTCCCAAGTGCTGCACCAAAGTATTCCAGGTGACAATAAGTGAACAAATACGGGGCACAGCCGTGCAAAATTGTCGCCGTTTTACATATTTTTCCTGTGTGGTTATTTTAAGGTGCTGCCTGTAGTGACCATCGCTCGGTTCATATGCCTTATTGTTATTAAATTGGGATTGTCATAATTATGAATTCAGGACACAGTACTAAGAAGTATTATTTTAATTATTTGTGTATTAAATCCGTAGCCCAAGGACTGGCTGGATATTCTGCGGTCGCTACTAGTGAACGAGAACCGCGAGATCCAGTACCGTGGCGCGCTCATTGTGCACAACGTGATGGCCGCCAAGAAATCCACCGCCGAGAAATTGATCGAGACGGACATCATGGAGCTGCTGCTGGTTCTCACGCAGATGGAGGATCCCGAGTGCGCGCGGGCTCGCGAGTTGGCGGCCAAGGCGCTGAAGGTGGCCGAGGAGTGGAAGCTCATCAAGGCCAACAAAGAGGATGAGGACGACGACATTGATTAATGATTTTTTTTATCGTTGTGTTTCGACAAATTTTTGAATTCTTCCCAAAGGTACTATGTCTCGTTGTTGCCAATCAACCAATAGTGAAGTTTAAAATTCAATTTTATATATATTATTTTTCCTTACATGCGTGTTTTTCAGCTCACCTATGACGTATTCGTTATTTCCGTTCCCCATCCCATTTTGTTGTTTCTGCTCGCTTTAGTAAATTACAAATTAACTTTTGACAGATTTGCCAATTAATGGAAATCGTGTAATTTCGGGAGTAAAACGGAATTTTTGTTTTCTAATTGTGTTTACGAAGGTGTCTTTTTTTTAGTGGAATGATGTGATGACGTGTTTTTAATTTATTAATAAAGGTGCTCTTTTTTCGAAACCAAATTTTGGTGTGTCATCTAATATTAGTTTAGACAGCTTTGTTTTGTTGGTCTTCCAGTGCGAGGGGGATGATTCTTGTTCCTGTGCGAGAATTCCTGTTCTTTTAATAATTCTTGGTGCTTCGGCACTATACGAAGGAAAAAATGGTATCGAAAGTTGAACTCTTCCAGCAGATTTGAGAAAGGCGACAACTATTCGAGAACTTTCAGTACTTTGTCCTAGCACATTCTTGTCGGATACGTTCAAAGTCTCAACGCACCCTGCTCACTAGGATTTAAAGAATCACTAATAAATAATGACGTCAATATGATTGCTTCTCAAGAGATGGCGCTGCATGTCCATTGCGAAAGGCCAACACGGCCAATGGACCACGATTTCTCTTTCCCAATCTGTCCCATGTGTTTTATTGCAGTCCGTGTTCTGCTGCGACGCTCGCGGTGCAAATACGACGAGTTTCTGGCGCGCGCGGCACTTCATACCGATTCTGTATTTCGTATATGCGTGTGTGTGCGTGGTGGTGGCGCGGCAAGTCGAGCAACGAACTGCGGCATGGCCAAAAGTGAAATCGCGATCGGCGGCCGATGCCGCAGATTGTGAGTGAAATAAACATGGCGGAGGAATCCTAGTGGTTGTGCGTGTGTGTAGTGTATGTGTGTTTGAGCGCGCGTCAAACCTCCACAGACAATTTGTGTGTGCGAACCTGAAAAATCGCGTTGATGATGGATTAAGTAAATTTATAGTTGCCGAAATCGTGCGACGGGAATTCATACCAAAAACCAGGACGCTATCCCGACGGATTAATTGGGAGTCTAACGCTCTCTCTCTCTCCTCCCTTCTCCAAAACACCAGGATCGGATAAACCCCCAACCATAAGAAAAAGATGGCCATGGACAAAATAAAAGTGGCCATCAGGGTCAGACCTTTCAATCGCAGAGGTACGGTGTGTCTCCGCTATTCATGAACAGCTGTAGTCCCAGCTTTGTATGTGGTGTGGGGTTTTTTTGGCGTTGACGTTGACACGGTTTATCTCCAAATAAAGCGTAGATTATTGTTCTCTTGAGCAATTTCTGGTTGGCCGGTGTCCTAGGGCCTAGGACTGAGACCGGATCATATGATTTCGTGCCACGGCTGATGTTCCCTAGTGGTTAGTTGGTCGGGGCAAGGGTCGTCCTCGCGAGGGCAGAGTGCAGGAAAAATGAAAATATTTGTGACGCTTGGACTAATGAACCTTCAATATACGTAGGCGTTCATGTAATCGTTTAGGTTAGCTTAGGTCCGATTAAAAAGTATGGAGTTTGAGGTCATGCGAAAGAGGGCCCTAAATTTATTAGACGCAATTTTGATCGGGTTGGTGAAGTATCATCGTATCATCTTATCTGCAACAAACAAGGAATTGGTTCCGCTAAATATAGACCTAATCTTTTTAGCCATTTTTCAATTCCGAAGTGCAATTATCAGTCAGAGCTTGAGGGGTTAGTTCAAGGAAGTTCATTGGTCTTGGGGACATTTTTAGGGTTGGTTGGTGTATGGGTTCGTTCTTCCATTGTAGGAACTCCCGTCTGTCGTCATCGAATTTTGGATTGCTCATTTTCAAGCTGTATAAGTACAACAGTTTCCGGTTTTTCCATACAGTGTGTTCCTGCACTTTAATGCGCGTCTAATGGAAATCTGATATCAACTACACTCTTTGTATTGCCATCGCCATTACATGTACAGGTCTACGTGTCGAAATACAAGTACATGTAATCGATGGTTATCAGCTTTTCGAAAATGTCGATCGCATAGATTAAATCTGGATTTTACGGTTGAATAACAATTCATCTAATTTTTCTTAAAAAATAAAAAACACACACGTTTGAAAAAACAGATCGCAAATTTATTTCGGCAAATGAGTAATTAAGATAATGATTTTGTTTGCACGCAATAAAAAAAATATTACCACATCTTAGAGTGGGCGACCTTGTGACAGAAATAACATTTATAAATGATGTTGGCCGTGTATGTGAATAATTAAATGTGCATGACGCAATTGTAATTGTTTCTTGGTGGGTTTATGATCAACGTTTAGGAGTGGATTCTGGTTTCTACTTGTAAATTTGATTATTTTCTATGAGGGCCCAGTTTCTATTTTCAGTTAAGGTCACTTTGTGTGGTTTTTTTCTAACGAAACAGGTATCTAATAAAAATGTAACTGTTATTTAGTAGAGAGCTTACCACTTGGTAGCATTGGTAACCGCTCGCAGACTCTTCATTTTGTTTTCCTTTTTGTAAACTGGAGTGAATATACAAATTCAAGTTTACTAAATGGAATTGACTAAATAAATTTGACTAAATGTTTTGTGTCTATTCTGGTTTTTCAGAGATCGAGTTGGGGACAAAATGCGTGGTCGAGATGGAGAACACGCAGACCGTTCTGCACCATCACAGCACCGAAAAAGGAGAAAGGTAAGTTTTCCTATATTCCCTATATTAATTGAGGTTCACCACTTCTGGTCAACCCTTAAAACCTGACAAGTGAGGAGTTTTTCTTCGAAAATCAAATGATAATAAATCTGGTAAGAAACGGTGGATTAATGTTATTCCGACCGATTCTCTCATCCTGCTCATAATGAAGTTTTAAAAGGAATTATAAATGTTTTTTCTTTATCGAAAAGAGTAAACACTTTTAATTGTTTTTTTAAAGCTATGAAAACGACAGGCCAACGTCAAGGCGATTTAAAATATATTTTTCGATTAGTTACAAAAGAAAACTACAATTTTCGGTACAATAATAATAGCTATCCAAAAAAATTCTCGCATTTGGGATCGAAAGATGAGATTTGCAATATAGTTTAAGAGATTGTAAATTATTTCTGATCATTTTAGCAATTAATTTCCATAGACTCGCAATTATTTCTGATCATACTTCGTAGTTCCGATCAGATTATCAATTTATTCATGTGCGTGGTTATTTTTGTAGAGAATTTCCTCTATCACTTGGAATCGGTGTTGAATTGTTGTTTTATTGATTGGGTCCGTTTAATGAGAATTGTTTTTTTATTGAACATAATTGAAATAATCCCTTCGCTATGGAAAACGGGTTTTTTATTTATTAATCAACAAAGCATTTCAGAAACGCAAAAGCTGCACCGTTATTTGGACTCATCCGCGTTGTTATGAGTTTCAGTTTTATCCTGGCATCCAACATATGGTGTCTACATGCGAAGCCTGAGGGGGGGGGGATGGGAGGGAGGAAAGAGAAGGTGGTGAGGCGAAAAGGGATAGAGTTCTTAATGAGTGGGCGGGGACCGGGTGCGGAGTCGCTTCTCTGCAGATGTGGAGGCGATGGGAGAGGGAGGGGTGGAGGGATGCTGCGTCAATTTCTGCGACAACAGCCCGAACGCAGATTGTCAATAATAACAGGTCATTGGGTTAGACGACTTGGAAAAGAGGGACGACGTTTTTCCGACAGCGGCCCCGTCGTAATTTATGCAGCTCTTGGAAGCGGGATGACTCGTGTGAAAATATGAAATTTGTAATTCGACCCCAATTTTAATCGAAAATGAATGAATGACTACACGCCTCCATTACATGACTTGGTCGGTCTGAGACTTATTTTTCATTATTTTCGAATCTTCGTTAGAATGTGATCTTCCTGTGGATCACGATTAATAATATTTGGAGTTGACTGGCGAACTGCTAAGGATTATCTTGCAACATTTGTCGAAATCATTTGTATAGGTGATTTTTAGTCATTTTTTTTACTCGCGCATAATATATATATATTTTTTTTAATATCGTCAACGATGAATGCACGGTTTTTAAAATTGATACTGGTGGTATTTGGCCTACAGATCTCGAATCTGACATCTAGAAACGCAATCAATGCCGTCACCGAGGAAAGTGCGCGCCAATCATATTTCAGATGCGTGTTGAAAATTAGGTGCGTCAGTTCGTTCAACTGGATTTTTAATATCCCACTTTTTTTTTATCCAATCAGCTGTAGTCAACCGCACTACAGGCGTTAAGTCCCCCTCATGGTGCTTAGACACTATGCGAGGGGAACGACCAGTACCCCGGGGATCGAAATTTTCGAGAGCCCGCGCCGGGAATCGTACCCGGGACCGCCGAGCCACAATCAGTCGCTAAACCAACTGGACCACGACGAGTCGTACAGTTTTACAGTACAGTCGTACACTTCACCAAGTAAAAAAGAATTCACCCAAATATCCGTCCCGGTTTGTCCTGGGCTGGAAGTCCATGCTGGCTAATACACAGTACATGCTGAATTCTTGCAGAAGGTGGCGACACAATCGTTACAGAGCATCTAATCTCTTTTTCCGACTTGCCGCCAGTTTACATGGGCGACGTTGACGATCTCAGGTCGGCTGTAAGAGCCGGCAAAACCAGTCTGGCGAGAGGCCCACGCAACAAAGCGCTGACGTTGATAGGTGTGAGTGAAATCATGGAATCTCGATTGCGTCAATGAACTTGATTTGTACCGTACGTACTGCGTAGGCGAGGTGTGTAGACCCTCCTCGTACTTTTGAACGAATTTGCGCCATCTGGTTTCTTGCCAGGAAGTATTTGATTTATTGAGCTGCGACGACCGCCCACTGGAAAGCGGTCCACACGTTGGTCCGATCAGATTGCGATTTCTAATACTTTCACCGATACGGGAAATTAGTAGACGCCCATCGCACGATTTTTGCAGAGTTCAGTTTAGTTTGACCGAGAACTGTTTTAACGAAAGTCGTTTGGTTAAGGCGTTACTCTGTACTGGTCGAAATCGAATCTTGATAAAGAGTGCCTGCGCTTTTTGTCGTTAAATTCGCCGCATTCATCAAACTAAAAAGTTCAATGAATTTCGATATGTGTACTGATGTAAGGATGTAATTGTAGAAATATTTACACTGCTAATCGACAAAACGTTTTCAATAAATCGGACAAAACAGTTATCTATAGGTAAGGTGTGGGTATTATAACTGTAATCTGTTATCTCCAGTTATTCATTTTATTTTATTAATGGAATTTGTGCCCTTCACGGTGAATGGGTAATACAATGAAAACCTTTATATATCTTATCGAATAATAGAGTGTTTTCTATTATTTTGTTTGAGAGTTTCTCGCCGACTCTGGTCGTCTTTTTTTCGTCCGGTGCTGTCCCGGAGACAACCCCTAGTTCATTATGAATTTATTATGAATATTTTATTTTGTTTAATATATCTTATCGCCGTATGTTTTGGATGTTAGAGAAAAAAATTATAATCTTGTCGCCTATGTAATTTATTTTTATTGCTGTAATTCCAATTTCGCTTCTTAGAATTTCGATTATTCGTAGGTCGCTTACGTTCTCTGCGGCGAGTGTACGACTAAATAGATTGCGCGAATAGAAGCCAAGAATAATCTCTAAATTCGCGATGCATGTTCATAGAAATTCCCCGATGGGGCTCTAAGCATATTTGGACGTATAACGTAATTTCTTTCACGATTATGTATCTCACAATACAGCTCGTACAAACATTCGCTCGCAAATTGAACGACATAAACAAGGCGAGAGATATCGGCTAGATCTTATATAAGTAGGTTACTTTGAAAAAACAAACTTTTATTTATTTGCGAGCATGTTGGGGGTGTGTGTGTTGTATCCATGACTGAGGGAGAGAGGCAATGGGTGGAACTGACTTGCGTACCTTATCTTTTGATGCGAGGTAACGTCGGTCTGTGATGGCTGATTACTGCAGAAATATTCTCAGAGTCATGTTTACGTTTAGATTAGAGCTTGCGTTTCTGCATTTGTGCTATAAAACGGGTCTACTATAAATATACAATATCTTTCTTGGTAAGGCTACGTGGAAGTGCATGTGTGTTTTGTGTAGTGCGGTGACGTCTACCCCCCGCCTTTATATGCAGTTTATGACATTCAATTTTTTTAGACGTTTGATTGACGTTTGACGCGGTATAATTAGTGTATACTGGTGTGCATACGAGTGCATGCGTAAAAGCAGTTTGCACAACATTTAATTTGTTTGCTGAAGACATTAAATCACGAGAGGCGCTACCATCGCTTTCCGCATAGAAAACTATTAATACACATTATTTAATACTGCGTTATGCTGCGAAGTGTGTGCATCAGAAATTAATGAATTTAATGGCCGCGAAAATTTGATTCTGTTATTCGAGATGTGTTAATCGATGTTTAAGATACATTAGCTTAACCTGATAATCCCCTCTGCGTCACTCAGTTATTGGTGGCGTTCCTGGGAATTGGTTGGTTCGTTGCAATCGATGATCAGAAAACGATCGATCGCCTTATCTGTTTTACAATTTTAGACTATCTCTCTGATGCGTTAGCTCTAAATTATCGGAGATATTCCAAGAATCCATTGCACAATAAATGACGCCACCTAGTGCAAAAGTGCAGCGGCCGTGCAATGTTTTTGGAATTAATTTTTTTCTTTCTAAATGTCGAAATGTACAGCGAAGCTAGGTGACGGGAGATTAATGAGCAGAAAGTTTAGTTTTTCACGATGGGTTTTTCGTAAGACATCTTCCTGATGGTTTAAACCGAATTAAAAAAAAGTACCCCTCCCCTGTAGCCCTGTGTTATGTATTCCTATAAAGAGAAACAGTGTTGGCCTCCGCAAGGTACATATCGTGTCGTATACATGTAGTATTGGTGGGTGTGGGCTCCCAACAATCGGTTAACCAGCCTCCGTTTCCCACTGTCATAATTAGGTGAAAAATCTGATTTTTTGTTGTCACGATATCCCCCTATCGCAAGACTGCGCCCAATTATGAGCGCTTTTCTATTGTGCCGTTGTAATCCAGCCTCAACGTACGAATGGTGGCCCGGTAAATACAAATATATCGACATATCGATAAAGGGGACAAAAGCGATGCGTGTGGCCACATCAATTTGGTGAGGGAGGTGCGGAACTTTGTGCAGTCATAGAGGGCCGCAACTACAGTGAGAAAATATAGGTATTTTTCAAAATAATATTTTTTCAAATTGAGATTGCCGCTCAACTAACTGGAGTACTTTTTAGCGATCAAATTCGTCCCACTATACGAGCATTTTCACTTTCACTGTCTTGAGAATGCGTGTACGGATCTTAAACGGACACCTTTCCTGAACTTTGAGAAGAATAAACTAAATGGGGAATTCGAACAAAAAAAAATTGTTGCCATAAGACCGACAAATGTCGTAATTTTGGCAGGTGACAGTTGTCCCCACGATTAACGTTGGATCGCTTGCAGGGTAACAGTGGACAAAATAAGGAAACGATCGATACTATTGGACTTACTCCATCCAGATGGAAAATTAGATGGAACTGCTCAGAGGTCATAGAGTATCGATGCGCCGGGGCAACTGTGGGTTCGGTTCGGCACGGGTCGGCCCGGACGGACCCCTGTCGTACCGCTATGAAGGTGAGACCGACGGGGGATGGTCTTCCCCCGTGCCTCGTGCCGGGGTGGCACTGGTGCAGCTGTCAAGGACACCGGGACGGCCTTCGATCAGTCGTTCGCAACAGTGAATTTGACGTCCCCTCGCTATTTACCTTCCCTCTAATACCACCCCTCACCCTTCGCATTTAAACACGTTCCGAGCACCTCTCTCATTTTATGGTGAACATTTTTCCTTGTGCTTCCATGTGTGCCTGTCGAGTTATGGTCAACTTTCCTCCACAGAACAAGTCTCAAGTTTGGGTTGTAACACCTATACCCTCCTGAGACCATATGTTCGCTCGATGTGTGCCGTGTGTGCACACAATTTTATATTTCTTCAGATTCGTTCATTTTTGGGGGGGGGGAGGAAACTGGGTTCCTCAGTGTTTTTACCGAAAAGGTATCTGCGCCCTGGAATGTTCTCAGAAAATTCAGGAAATGTGTCCAGGTTATGAGCGAGTGTCGGGAGGATATATTCGCTCTACACATGGCCACCACACACCTGCGAGGGCACTCCCCTACCCTGGTCATTGACACCTCGAGTGACCTACCGTGTTTGGTGGTGGTGGTGGTGGTGGTGGTGGTGGTAGGCGAGGGTGGATGAACAGGGAATGGTGGATTGGTCAGCTGTACCGAATACCATCAGGCACTCCCGGGTTGCATGTACAATGATGTAGTTCTCACTTACTCCGCCAAATCCCAGTCAACCGTTTGGAGCGCTGGGAACGCCAAATGGGTGATTCTCCTTAAAACGTTCGATCACTGTAAGCAACTGATTCTCTGGAACGTCACAATAACTATCTTGACACTCTATAAGAGTTCAAGGGGAAATGGGGGTAGTTGACCCCCACACATGAGCATGCGTCGAGCTATCTGAAAACACAGCAATTACATCTGTATTTAAAGTTCACTGGAGGACTTCCAACACAGTTCTGGCTGAAGAACAAAAAAAAAGCAAAAGTCAACAGAAACTCAGCGGTGAATCGACCGTAACAATAGCATAATACGCCTTCGAGTGGGCATCTGTCAACACACCATCGGTTTGTGTCTCGAACTTGAAGCTCGGTACACATGGCGGGGGTGTGAGTTTGGGTGTGGGTGTGTGTGTGTGGTGGGGGGAGATGGGGTTGAGTTGTAAGCTGAGTGAATGACTGACGGAAGTCGGATTTTACACGACCCACGCCGAACCGCTCCTCCGCTGTACCAACATTTCATCCTGTCTGGTGCGGTGCGGAAAAAGCTTCCTGACCCCCTTTTACGCTCGAACGTATTAGCGTGACGGCGACAACCTAAAAAAGAGAAAATGAAAAAATGAAATGCTGAGTTTCGATTTTTTTAAAACCTCGGCTGAGAACTTGAGAAGTTCCCCCGATTATTGTAAGTGATTTCGAATTCCTCGTCCTTGTACGAAGATGGCTTGCCGTTTGCACTTTCTTCTATGCTCATCGGCATTCGTCTGTACATTGGCAGTAGTCACAGACCAAGGAAAAAAATAATGGTAAGAGTGGCAACCATTAAGAAATTTGCCAATTTTAGATTAGACAAGAGACAAGCCTTCCAAATAAAATTGTTAAACGTGCATAGGAAAGATTTATTTTTTATTTGGATATCTCCGAAGTTTTGCTGTTATTACCCTTGAGGTGAGCTTATCAATAAAAATGTATACAAATTCTTAGAAACAACTGTAAATAATTTCAACCTATTTCGGCAGACAGCAGCACCCTCAAAAGGCAACTCCACAATGGTGCATCATGAAATTCACTCAAATTATCATCTTGTACGATAACTTGTGGTGGTGCCCTCAAATGGTCTTCGATTGATGGAATTGGCCACATCGCACAAGCGACTCCTATTGGCAACGAGCAGAACGAAATGTGACAGACCAACGTTTGATTAGAGCAACAACACTATAGTTGCATTGCCAATCGCCATGGATTATTGAATTGATCTGTCGTCGTTTGTGCCGACGAAGTGACCAGCACTTCCAAAACGACACCATTTGTGAACGTGCCCCATAATGCTGGCCGTCCAGTCTGTGACAAGGTCTGTGACAGTTTGAGCACGACAATCTAGTCACTGCCAGCCATTAACTAGGCTGTTAATGGCATTAATTGTTTCAAGTGTTTCCCATGTTTGCTGCGTGCGGTCTCCCCCTCCCCCACCCCTCCCATGTACGTGGGATGGGGGGGGAGGGGGATGGGGAACTATTGCGTGGATATGGTCGTCGTTGCGTGTCAACCGTTTATGTCGGGAGCCTCTCGTGAGGCCGACGACAAACTCTCCGCGGACCCTGTGTGCAATTTAGAGCATCAATGTGCGTGTATGGTTGTTAGCAAAAAATCCAATCTTGACCAACCACGAGCTCTCTTGCGAACAGCCATTGGTCATTGGCTCGTTGTCCATGGTTTTGAGTCATTAGGTTTAATTTGTCGCCGGTGGTGGTGCTTTTTAAATGATCGAGTTGCCACAATGACCGATGCTCTCTTGAGACATTCGAAATTGTAAAATTGATAGGTCACTAGGGGCACATGTTTGCATTTCTAAGTGGAATTTTTGTATGCTTACAACATTGCGTGGAATGGATCTTGAGAATTTTTATCAGGTTTTAATTCAGTTGAATACAGATCACTGCTCTTTCGGCTCGGACACCTAGTGCTAAGCATTTCTAACCGAAACTTCCTGTCGACCTCTGGTGGACGTGTACTGGAGGTATATGGCGGTTTGTCACGTGACTAGGTCAAATAATCACATTTGTTTCTTTATCAGGCACAAGAAATTTCACTTTCAGCATCGGTCCTCAGGTGGCTGAATGGTTTATTTAGGTAACGGACTGGGGTCTGAATGGTCTTAGTGTCCGAGCCCTGCATGGGCAATTTTTTTCTAAGAAAACTTGAACGAATGTCAATTGAACATCCTGATCACAACATTAATTAAAGAGTTTCACCATAGTTATGTGAACTTTTTAGTTTTTCTTGGCGATCAGCAGAACAAAAACACATTTTGACAACCGAAATATTTAATAAAAATATGAAACATTATTTTCTTTTAAAAATGTTATTAAATTTTCTTGTATTTTCTAATTTATTACGAGAAAAATTAGAAATGATTTTTTCTACAACAGAATATCACAACTTGGCACCACTGTCATCATTGGCACTTTCGGATTCGGTCAACATTGAATACTTGAGCGCACTCTGGTGGCAATCGGCGTTACTTTTGTGTTAATGTAAGCGCCGATGGGAGATCGCCATTTTGAAAACACATGCGCAACTAGCGATTGAGCAAAACATCCGCCATAGCAGATTCTGGGCTTTACAGTACGGCTTTGGTGCAGACTGCAGATAAAGCAGCGATGCCCATCCACCAAAGTCGTAGGTGACCGTCGCTGGTGGATTTGAGTAGGTGGCGTCGGTGTACGGCGCG
>JAQGBY010005687.1:0-14266 GCA_034698785.1 Mycogona germanica | reverse complement strand
TTTAAACTAGAAATCATATCTGTAGCGTCAGTTCCCACGGTTTTCTAGTTTAATTTTTACATTTCAAATAATAGTTTTCTATTATTATATTAGAAGAGTTTTTCGCCAACTCTTGTTCGTCTTTCTCGTTCCGGTCTGTCCCGGGCACAACCCCCATTTTTAATAAATTATTATGATATTTTTGATTTATTTAGCCATTAATATAGAAAACTGACAAATGTAGAGATTTAATAATTTATTTTTAAATATTGTGAGCTGGAATTGAGTTACTTGTGAAACGCTTGTATTCACATTTTCTCTTTCTCCATTCTCCATTCTTCTTATCAGAATTTATTGGGTATTAAAATGAGTTATTTTACATATCGTCATCAAGTTGTCTTAATGAAATATTTTTGAGTGAACATTGAAGATTGATCTATCAATTAATTTGGATTCTGAATTGATGATTATTTTAAGACAACATCTGAAGGACATCGGTGAAACCTTAAATCCAGCGTTCATGGAGTGCATCAACAATTCAAAACACATTATCCAATCGTTATTAATAAAAAATGCGAACTCATTTAATTACTGCACAAAATCGTATAGGATCGATGGCAGGTAAACAGGTCACACTTTGGATACTTGAACAAATACATTTTTCCTATTATCACAAGAGCCTGGTTTCGCCACCACATCGGGCGACGCTAAGCAACATTAGCACACTAATCATCGCGCTCGCTCGTTCCGAAACTGTTGAAGCAGCGCGTCATGACGCATCAGTGACTGAGCTCGAATCTGCTGAGGAAAAACCAGTGCAGCGTTGAATACAGACGCACCCACCCCCCACCTCAGGTGTACGGTGGCGAGAGAAGGTGGTTGAATTTCTCACAATCTCCTCCTAACCCCCCAACCCCCCAACCCCCTCACCCTCCTCCCACCCCATCAAGGTACAGGGGCTAATGAAAGTGCACCGCTTCGCTGTGCTGTGCTCGAGCGCTCCTCAGCGGTGCGCTCTCTCTCTCTCTCTCTCTCTCTTTCTGCGCAGCGCCACACATTTCCAGTTTCTAATTAAAACAAATGTATGCGTTTATCTTCGGTAAGCTAAAATGCAGCAGAACATCTCAGGGGACGTGTAGATGCGGCGGAAAAATGGTGTGTTCGAGCGCGCGCCCCGGCAACACTCGCGCCACCTATGCCGGTTTTACGTCTCCTGCGCGCATGACACTGGCATGATCTACGGTTGGAGATTTCTTAGCTGGCAAAACAGCCGTAACATACGCCCCCAAATCGTTTCCAAAACCGCAACCAGATCACAGAAACACTCACGTCGAGCGGGATCACTTTGATTCGGGGCAACCACCGTCACGCAACACTTAGATTCATATATATTTTTTTAACTATATCCTGTATGTAGTGAGTCATCAAATGACACGTTCCTCGTGTGGACGAGCTAAACCCATGTAAATGAATACTAAATAATAAACACCGAAGTAATGGATATGTGCGGGTCGCTTAAAATTCAAACGGTTGTTTAAAAAGAACGTCGTCTTGAAAAGAACAGGTTCGAGATGATATTGCCTATGGGTGCTGCGATTTATCACTGTAACTTTAGGTAGTTAGGATGTCGAGAAGTTGCAACTGTTGCAGCGTGTAGTGATCTGTCAGTCACTTTCTCTAGGAAGGTTGAGAACGCAAAATAGTCGATTGTAAATAAAACTATTACCATAGTACGTCGATCTACCAGAGTTACAACGAGCAATCCGTTTCTTCGGAACGCCATCAGAAGAAAGCAGTGCCATTCTTACAGGCCATTGTCAAATTATCAAGTAACGATGCATGAACAAAATTTAATTTTTACGCTGTCGAATTGCATTTTACGAACAAGATTAATTAAAAATGGGAAGAGTTAAAAGATTGCCACAACCATAATGATGACCTCTCATTATAACGTATTATACAAAATCGAATGACTTTGATTTACGTTCAAATTATATAGGATTATATACACCTATGAGGATCTAATTTGTTAAAAAACAGTAAGTGTGCGCCACCACGCCCATTAGCGTTACACTATAAAAGGAGCCACTACTCTGTACAACTAAAAAATATAAGTTTAGAAGCAATATACGTGTGTTCGTAAAGGTTGGAACGCGCATGATTTAAATATTTAAAAGCCGACCTCGTTCGTTAAGACGTCCCACTGCTCTTTGGGTGTCGTGCTGTATATCACGCAAAGCTCTTTTCCAGATTTTTGCTATCACAAAGTACAATTTTTTGTTAACGATATACGTTTAATGTATAAATCATGGAACGAGCCATGAATTAAACTATCACCAAGCACGAAACTAATTATAAGAGTAACCGGCAAATGTACATTAAAAACAGTAATGATATTATTCTTGCAAAAAAGAAGAAATATATTCGCACGATTTCATTCTAGAACCTAAGTTTTAAACATATTGTGCCTTTAATACAGTTAGTGAATGCAGATTATTAGGTGGGCACATTTATAAATAACGTTACGGTTATGCTTCCATTAGCATTTCTTCCAAAACAGTTTGAAATTTGTATAATACTTACGAAGCTTGTTTAATTTTTTTTATCTGTAATATAATAATAACATTAAGTGCATTTCGATGTTACTAAATTTCATTTTCGTGCTAAAATACAATTGCAACGAACAGTCATCTTCCATATTACGAAATGTGCGCCACCTAATGAAAGAGCCTCTGAACCTAATTTGGAATTGATGGTCTGCTCTTCTGTTTTGTTAGAGCAATATTATGCGAGCATTGATAGAAAACTCTGTTTCTTGACATGTACGAGGTGAAAGAAAGTTATGCTCCAGAATGATATTTCTTAAAAATAAACAAGCATTTAGTAGCTAGCCGCCGGATCATCAGCTTTAACGGTGAGCTGACTGCGAGAGAAAAAAAAATAATCACTAAAATTAACACATTCGCAATGAAATTGCCGCTTCTCGAGATTTTGATTTGCGATTCGGGCATCGCTGTTGCGCGAACCAAGGAAAAAGATGGGCCACTTAATAATGTTTGCCGATTTGGTAGACTCAAATTCAATTACGCCAGAGCACGTCCACAGAAATGGCAAATGGAAGTGACCAAATAAAGTGGTCGCTACATAGTTGAGCGGAAGTGACCAACATATATGCTTGAGACTGGTTCAAGCTTGATAGTCATGCAATGTCCTGCAACTCTTACGCATTGCGATTTGGCCTACTACAGGATACATTCAACGCCAAGTTAGTGTGAAGGCACTAGGTTTAAATGAGTACCGTAAGTGGAATAAGATAAGATATAAAATAGAGTAAGATGGAAATCAAACTTTTCTGATAACGGTGAGCTATTTTTGGCAATTATATTGTAAAATAGAAGAACAGTCTGTTTTTATAAAAGCCAAAGTAAACCCAAATTCCAAAGTCAAATTCGAATATTAATTTAATCAAACACAATAAATACTAGAGACTTGAAATAACAAATACGTCTTATCGTTATGGCTAAATCTCAATACGAATGTATACTTTAGGGTAGATTGGTAATGAGACAAGTTAAATTGTCAACATTGTGCTTATATCGTTGCTTGCGGAGATCTTCATTTTCAAAAAACTGGAAAAACTCTGGTACTTATTACTATTGATGGTTCAAGAATTTCATGATAATTATCTCTCCAAAACACTCGAAAAAATAGATGAACTGGTTGATCGGAAATCGCCTAAAAAAAGCTGAACCAAAATAAAATTCTTCTCTTTTTCAGCAAATAAAAATCAAAACCTTTCATTTATTAACGATATACAGATCTTTAGAAAGCATCTCATCAGAAGAAACTGCTTTGCCCTGGCCAGCATCGGATATTTGATAGCCCAGAATCAACAAAACGAAACGACCAGAAGAAAGAAAAACAAGAAAATGTCTCTTTGTTTAATATTGAGAACGAAAGTTACACACCAGCAACCAAACAAACGAAAAGAAAAAAGATCGAAAGTATGAAATGCATGCAGAGGACGACTTTGAAGACAAGCTTTTCTGGGTCCGCCTTATGAAATTTCAAGTCTGCTGAATATATTAAATATTGATCAAACGCTAGCTGGTGCACATCGTACATACACACGGCAGCATCGAGCGTAAGACACAAACAAGAAACAAGCCTTTACCAAACATACGTGACTGGAATAGAATCTGAAATCTAGCCCTTGTTTAAATAAAATGAGAATAACAAAAAAACGTCAACCGAAATAGTGAAATCTTATATATTTTTAACCGTAAATACGGTCGAATAAAAAAAAACAATTGACAGCCGTATTGCGTTTCCCGCTCAAGAAGATGTTGCCGACTTTTTCTTATTTTAAATGTGTTTCACGTAGACATGTATTGCCATACACTCTATAGTGAAGTCCATTGAAAATTGGGCGTCACCTTGCACAGATGTTCAATTTAGAAATGTTAGGCATACATACAGAATTGCATATTTTTATCTTTAACGTGTCCGGTAATGAAAAATTAATTTTAACAATGACGTACTTCTGTAATATTGCAACTTTTCAAAAGTGATAAATGCTAGATTTAATTGTTTGAAAATTAATTTAACTTTCCAACACAATAAATCCAAGATATGGAGTGACGTTTACTATTTTCAAAATAATAATTTGACATTTGCTTTAAGATGAGATAAGCATAGCAAAATTAATTTACAGAAATACACAGGAGCTTAGAGAACGTATTCAGAATGCATTTTTTGTTTTCATAAGATTTCGGGATCCATTTTTTTGCCGGCTTTTCTCGATATTAGTGCTGATTTTTTTCCTGGACGGATAGAATCAGTCTTACACGCGAGCCTTCTTAAAAAAGGCACTTACTTTCACCAGGGAAACAAAGTGAGTAAGTGCATTAGAACACTCTGTATCAAAGAGTTCGCGCCGGGATACCCAGCCGGTAATTAATCTCGTCTATATATATCTTAAGTGATGTCGTGAAAGAAAAACAGTCGCAAAAAATCAACTTGAAAAAACTGTTGGCGACATTGCTGACATCACTGTATGTCTCGCACAAAAAAATACGTGTCTTGAAATATTGGGGGGTGCGCAAATACGGCGGCGGCGCTGGAAAACTGGGCGACGTTGACTTAATTGATTGACGCAGTTAATCGTTGGAAAGTTTTGATATGTATCGCTGGTTGAGCCATTCACTTTCGCATGTACTGCGCAGGCTCACACACATGCAAGTGGATCTATATACATAAAGCTGAACACATTTAATAAAACTAAGATTTTGAGGCAATGAAAACATAGACTAGTATCTTTTTCGTCGTATATAGAAGTGTATATAGAAAAGATATTTCCGCCTGTCATATTGTCCGCACCACACGCCAACTGCCCAAGGTGAAGATTGGATAATTATTTTTAGACTTTGACATAAGTCAAAAGAATAATGCAGAGTATTTATCATTTTGCATATTTATAATTACCGGTGCATTCCACTCTGATCCCTTGATTATGACCCGAAGCCCTATTTATGACCGACGTCTTCACCATCAATCAGTCCATCACCCAACAGATGATCCCCGGTTGTCCGAGGTAGTTTAACGAGATAACCCATCCCGGGAATCGACATCTCGAATTCGAAACCGACGTACCACAATTCAGTTCAACGCGCTTACTAATATTAACCAAAATCAAAGCACCACCGAGGTCCACATAAAACCCAAGAAGACACCACCAGTTGAAAGATCAAAATTTCCAAATCTAATTACTGCAGCGATACTTGTTGCAAAGCCACCTCATTTGCATAGGGCCTTACCGCGAGATGACAATGACACCATAAAAAAGATGAGAGAGAGAGAGAGTTGTCTACCCCTCGCAAATTGCCTCAACACCTCTTGCCACTTCTTAATGGCCTGCGTCAGACGAAGGCTTAGACAGTCGTATATACAGAGTACGTTGTACGGCGTACATTGTAAACGTACTAAGGGTGGGTGTGTGTGGAGTCTGGGAAGGCGCACGCAGCACGCATTTCATATTGTTTATGAACTTTGGGTTAAGATATAGCGAGATCCCCGCCAAATAACGACACCCTCAGCAACTGGCGCGAGGAGTGTGGCATTAAATTTTTATTAGTGTCCGACAGCTCGGGCTCACGACCTGACAGTTACCAGTCTCGCAGTACTTAACACTGTGGTTAATTCGGCGGCGAACGCCATAATAATCTCGGCCCTCCTTAATGGGTTTAACTTTACAACAATGCGACTCAATCCGTTTGGCCGGAAGACTCCTCGCCGAGTTTGAGGTGCAACCTGCTATTTTTCCCCCGGCCACAAGAAAATTACTGAGTTCACTCTGGTCGTCACTAAGAACAGGTGTATTGCCCCTTTTTATTTTTGGTTGGTGTGCAATTATAAATCTATTGGGAGAAAAATACAATGTGGAGATTGAATTTAAATGCGATAGGATGCAACATTTGCTTCAATCTATGATATCTGAAATGAAGCCTATCCTCTAATTCTTTATTACACTCTTTTTACAGTACTTTTTAAATACGAGTAAAATTACTAGGAAAGAATTCGGCTTCGCCCGGGATCATAAAACATAAAACATCCGGACGTCTTAACAGCTCTTTCCCATTATTAGTTAAATAGGTACATGTGGTGCTCCAGTGGCGCTAACCCACTTGACTATGCTCTAGTTTTATTTTCAAATTTATTTGTCATCGTCCAAAAGACAGCTGATGATCGCAGTGGTGTTGCGTGAAACCGGTATTGTATACCTTGGGCAATTATAAATAATAATTTTCCACGGGTGATGTGGATGGCATGATGTGGATGTGATAAATTTGTTGGATGTGAATCGTCATCATCATAGTTGTATCGTCAGTTCCCACGTTTTTCTAGTTTAGCTAATTCATTTTTTTAAATAATAGCTTACTATTATTTATTGTAAGAAGAGTTATCGCCAACTCTTGTTCGTCTTTTCTCGTTCTCTGCTGTAACGGCCATAACTTCCATTTAATTATAGAAATATATTTTTTTAAGTTCTCTTTAAACTTATGTGGATAATTAATGACATCATTTTCTGTTAGAACATCAATTGTGTTTCAATTTTAGCAAATCAATCTCGCTGTGAAATACAATGTGCGTAGTGCAACTACTCTGTATTTCAAGGGAGTTAGTTGTAGTAAAACCTTTCAATGGTTATTAGTAATTTAAGCTTGCTGAGGTCACAAATACAACAATGTTTGAAATTATTTATAATTATTTATTTATAATTTAAGATCGTATAAATGATACTAACAATAGTATCAATCTCGACAGGACTGTTTCCATGGCAACGGCTATTGTCCAGGGAGTTGAAGCATAAAATTGATTCCAGTCAATTGGAGCGCAGTAGCTACACATGTCGATTGATTTTTGCTAAATAACATTATTTTTGACGTTAAAAATTGCTGACCAATGGTTGTGTAAGTGCACCACTGCACGAGTACAAAAGCTTTAAGGAGACAATGACATCAGCTGTTGACGACCCACGAAGGTCTGCGGCCAATGTCGACCCGTGTCACCAAATTGTTGTCAATCCTATTTGTCCATATCGCGTTTCGCGCCCGCTTCCCGCTCTCTGGGGAAACTCAAAACAAGAAGCTTTGCTCACCAATTCTTTGCGTCTTCGCCTGCCCTGTGCCAAAGTAAAAGAAAACGAAACGCGCGTGCATCCACGCCATCAGCTGAGATACACATTTGACCCCACCCCCTCCATTCCATCTGCATCGAACCATTTCAGTTATAAAAAAATCAAATTCTATTACATTTGATCTACTTAATTCGGATAACCTGATTTCATAATAATTGAAATGAATCGCTCACTAAATACGAAATGCAATATTATGACAGTCTAAATACTTGGGAACACTTGATAAACTTCTAAAACTCAATATTCTCAAAGAGCCGCCTGATCTCGCGAGACGTTGCCCCTGAAGTGAGCAATCACTGATAACACCAGGAAGATCTTGCACTTCAGGCGATACCAATAGGCAATAGACTACAAGGGGCAGGAGAAAAATTGTATTAAAGGTTTGTCCTTACGTAGCCTGCACATGTACGTGGCATGACTTACGCAATGTCTTCCACTGTTCGAACCCGCAATCACGAAACACATTTTAACATTCTTTCGATTCGAACAAAAATTATTGATTGCGATCAGATTATCCATATACAATGAACGATAACGAGCTATTTCTAAGACTCTACATTATAAGGGTGAGTCCGAATTGGGCAACCTATCATCCGTTGGTGATACGGCAGAAAGGCGGGTTTCAATTGAAATCACCAATCAATCGATTCATTTGAATTACAAATAACAAATTTTAATTTCACGCCTTTACGAAATTTGTTCGTTGTTCGGTATAAGATGGATGGAGATGAGTGGGATGAGGGGGCGCTTTGATGGAGCTAGGCAGCGGCAGCAGCAAACAGCAAACCGTGTACAAACATGGTCGTCGCCGTCCTGCCGTCCACACGCGCGTGTGTGTGTGCGACCTCCACTTCCACTAACAACCCAGACACAAATCAAATAAACCGACATGAGTGGCGCTGACAACGGGGCCGGGACCAGAGCAAGTATACACACACACACACACGCACGCGTGCGCGCGCGCGCCAACTGTACGTACGTATACGTCAATAGGAAGAAGTGCGGCCGAGACGACGCGCTCTTGCGTCGGGAATTCGAACATTCTTCCAAAGGAGCCATGACATCAGGACAGGTAGATTGAATTACCCCGACAGCCTCGCGTGTGTGCAATGCGAGTGTGCGTGTGTGTGCTGTAAGCAGCGCCAAGACGACAAAAATCACCAGAGCAAAGTGCCCATTTTCTAGTGGGCCGCTGCGGCTTCACGGACTTGCTCGTTCCTCTAGGACAGAGGTGGACAAACGGTGTTAAATCTTTTGTTTCAAATTCGCCAACTTGTCCATTCGCATATATATAAAATAATTGCCGTATTCAAAAGCGCAGGTAACCTGCAAACCGTATCTTAGTTTCAAAATGTTATGATAATTGTTCCTTAATTCGAGGACCACTTTTCAATATTCTTGGAGCATTTCAAAATACCTAAATTTTTAAGCGTATGGAAAATATTACGAAACAATTAAGATGCCACAAGAATAAATCTGAACAATTACATTTTAACATGCTCACAAGAAGATCTTCAAAAGTTTTGTAAAAGCAAAACCATCGCATATGTAAACTATCATGAAACAAATTAAATTGTTCCAAGCCAGTGGGCCTAACATAAGAAAATGTAAATTGAAAAGAAAAATATATAAAAAGTAAATAAAAGACTACTGTATGAACTGAAATGATCCTAGAAAAACTTGTTTAATAGTTGTAAATATGTATGAGTGCATTAACTTTTTCAAATTAAAGCGCAGTTGGAATTTTAGAACAACATAATGCGAATTACATTCTAAGTAAATCATTTCATATAATATGCCAAATCAACAATGCACCACAGTTATATTTTAAATCGTAATAGTCATTTTTAATATTTTATAAAAACATGTTCTCGGACAGCTATTATTCAATAGAATGGGATGATGTCGAAAAGTTAGTCCATCACTGCTTCCAGCTACCTACTGTTGAGCAGAGCCAAGATGATGGAACCTTACGACCCGAGGGTGACATCACATCAACTCTAAACTAGAGCCCATGCCTACTGCGTTTCCAAACCAATGGCCCTAACCGGTTTGCGTGGAATTTAAACTGAGTACGGAATCAAAGAAGGCTATTGTAAAAAGGAACTGCGTCTGTCGTGGTGAGCCTTAGTTGGCCTTTTAAGCAACGACAACAAAAATGAAACTAGAGATTCGTGTGGGAATGTTCAGTCTCCGACACATTTTCTTTCCGTTCTTTTTTCGTTTTGAATTCGGACATTTGTCCTTTAATGGATTTCTTATTAAAGCGATATTGTTTCTGGCAAAAGAAATCGGCCGCCTCTCTTTTGAAAGCTCATGTTCAAACAATAGAATCACGTCAAAGGGTATTTGCAAGTGCCAACGTCGTACTAACAGCAGGTTAACTGCGAAAAAGTTGAGTATATATAATTCACGTATTTGCAGATACTATGAACTCTTCCGTTTGATTCAGTAGCGCATACACGCATAAATAATACGAAATATCCTCTGTTAAACGCATTACTTAAAGTGTACCAAGGGGACATAAGACAAGTAAAATAAATAATATGAAATAACCAGGTGTATGTGGTATAGGCTGGTCTCAATGATAACTTTACGTGTCTAATGTAGCACAATGAACTGGTAGAGTGGATTTTGGGGTTTCGATGCTCTCTGCTTTGCTGAATTAAAAAAAAAATGTAAAGCTCATAAATTTTCCATCACATGGATTAATATAATTCCTCTAAACTCGATTTGATAGAACGATGTTTCAATGCAAATATAGAAATTCAAATTATAGTTTAAATGAATTGATACTTTAAATGATTGAAGGAATTAAAGGAAGTGAATGAAGAAAATGAATACTTTAAATGATTGAAGGAATTAAAGGAAGTTGTGCCCGGGACAACGCTGGACGAGAAAAGGCGAACGAGAGTTGACGTTAACTCTTCTTACAATAAGAAATATTAAACTATTATTTAAAAAATGAATTAACTAAACTAGAAAAACGTTGTCCTATTGTTCGTCTTTTCTCGTCTGGTGTTATGTTGTGCCCGACTCGGGCACAACTTCCATTAAATTTTGCGTAATCCATTCGTCGTACGGAGTATTAAATGATTTTGTTAAACTTCGAATAGTTAAATCTCCTATTTTAGAAATCTTATATGTGACAATTTGAGCACATTACAGAACATGACAAGGACTGGTTAAGATAACGTTAACAATAATAATGAAATAATGCCAAACAGATCAAACTTGTCAAATAAAACTAATGCGATTTTGAAAGTTGAGTGAAAAGCCGCCTAATTTGGTTACGCCATAAAGTGCAGCTTGTCATTTGCAATATTCTCAGTTTTTCACTAAGTCAACCTGGCACTATTTTCTACTTACAAATCTGCATTAATATTTAAGCATAGCTGCAAGTTCCGCAAATTAATTACCCCGAATGCTCAATTTGCAATTATTCAATTTGCATTTTTTGGTTATTCATGCTTTAAACGGTGAATTTGTGAAGTATGTCGCAAAACATAAAATTTCATTGAGCAAATAAACGTATAATATTTAAAAGCATTTTCTTAATGTTCATGATTAAAAAGTTTCTAACACACAGGCGATGTGATAATGAATTATTCGAACGCTGGTTACTCATTCATCAGTCGTTCAGAATAAAATCCACCAATATTGGCAATGTTGAAAATTACTAAAGGTGCTGCCCCCTTTGTAAAAGTAGTTGGCAAAATCTATGATTAGATAATTATTTTGGGATCTTCTTATTTACTGATCTGTATGCACATGTGATTAAATCTCGTCCTACACATAAAATAAACACATTCTGTATTAACCCTTTAAATTCACTGTTTGTCTTGAAAAGAGTGCAAAGTAATATTAACGGCACTTTGCAACTCACAAGCTTAGCTGTCTTTCCGCCATCCAATAACTGAGCCCAGCAGCAACATGTCATTAAGGATTCATTATTTTTCGGACAAATTATCCGGGAACGGTTGGTTTCCTCTCCCGGTAAAATATACAAGTATAAGTAGCTCCGCTTATGAGAACCCCCGGTTCAAACTTGGGCTTTTTCGTCGCTGCGGCGATATAATTTCATCAAAGTTTTCATAGTGGGACTGAAAGTGTTCTTTGATCAACGGCAGCCATCACACACGAAACACTTAATTACATTCGCCAAATGCAGCTTTTCGCCAATTACGATCTATTATATTTGCAACGCCGGGAGTCCACATGTACTGTATATTCTTGGTGTGCATGTACAAACTGTTCTGGGAGCAGCGGGGCGACATGCACACGGCTAATAACAAGCAGGAGCAATGTACTCAAAAGCAACGCTTTACGACAGTCAATTCTTCAAGTGAAACGGGTTGCACTCTTTTTGTTCTTGGCAGCGAGAGCATTTAATTTTAATGCACTAAGCCTTATAAATTAGTAGTCAACAAGTTCAATAGTTCTACAGAAGTTCAATATACAGAGAGTCTGCATTTTAAGTTTATTCACCTATTCTCTTAAATTGATTGTGTTCGTTGACATTGAGGTTCGGCCTGACGACACTAGAGCAAATGTACGTTTTGTGAGTTTTGGCTTTGGCATTAGATAATTTTGTTGCTGTATTATTATGTCTGCATATTTATTTCTTGAAATAATTCATACAGGAAAGCATTCAACCGACACACAATCAACCGCTGATCGCGATTGTCAGAAACTACGAAACAAAAGGCACTCTGTTATCAATTGCAACTTATTATTAAATGGAATTAGTCTGTTTCGTTTGCCTTCTTCCAACGCTCCAAATGGAGTAACTATTTGATCAATATTAAAATTGTTCATGTAAGAGTAGCCAAGACAAGACGGGATTACAATTTGCTTATCTTGGTTTTTGCAATAAAGCCTTTATTTGCGATCCATCTCATATTTCTTAAAGATTTTTGTCAAATCAAGATAATGGATTTTGCAATGTAGAGAAGTTAAAATTATTATAAATTAAAATTTATTATTTAAAAATCTTATATTTTAAAACAGGACCTCAAAAGTTTCTGTTCGGGAAATAACTTACGAACGGCTGAATCAAACTTAATGAAATTAAACCTGCAGATATTTCCTTACATTAGTTGTTTAGCGACGGAATTTCAGATTTCGATTTTCAGTATTTCACAATAAATTAAAAATTAACAAATTCTTACAAATCTACAATTCGCCTGAAAAATAAAATATGGCGTCTCCACATCAAACACATGATGATGTCGATTTCACGTAATACTACATGCTAAAAACAAAAATTAATTGATTAGATGCAATTGCCAAATGCTTCAAAATCTATTAAAAAACACCATATTGAAATATTACACGATAAACGTGAACGATAAAGGTAAACGTATAATTACAGTTTAATTGTAATATATTTATTAATCAATATTATATTCCGGGTTATTCTTAACCCAGGCGAAGCCGGGTAACCACTTAGTTATTCACAAATGAATGACCCCAGTTGCCGACTAATAAAATGATTCAATAACCTTAGTAGTTTAAAATAAAGAGATATACTAGTAGATATAATCCTACCACAAAAAATTACAAACATAGCCTTAAAATAGTTTGTGTATCGTAGAATTACAACTATAAAATTCTATATGATTTCTTTGTCTTAGTAGTAACTATCTAGCGTGGTGTTTTCAATTTTGGCTTAGTAGTTTATCTTGACTTCTATCTTGAAAACGCTGCAGACCTACGTTGTACATTCATTAGCTAACAGTTGGTAAATTGCAGATCGCTTGTGGTACGCTGCCGTAAGAAGACGTCACTATTCAGAGGGCATTAAACGGTATCGATTTACGCCATACCCACTAGACTGGAAGAAACGGCCTAACCTGACCCCGACTACGTCAATGTTGAATTATAAATCGACGCCGTGAGGTCAGTCCAGGTTGAGACAGTACGGAATAGAGGTCAGATCCCGGTGCCAGACCGATACGTTTTGAAGTTGATTATCGGCGAGAAATAATTGAAGACGAGGTCAGAGCGCCCGGCCGAGGCCTGGATGTCAAAGCGGGCCGACGCCATTGACTGGAGTCGGCGCCAAGAGATTTCCAGCACGTGCGCTCCAGCCGAAACGATCGTAGCGCCCCCTTCCCACCCGATACGCAGTCGGGACCCATAACTAACGACCGAACCAATTTATCTGTCGAGCTGCGGTAGACCAGCGCCGGCTTGCCCTGCCTTCTCGCACTGCTGGCAAGGGCTTGGCCAAGATCGCTTCACTCTTCATATTGCCTTTTGGTCTCCACCCGCCTATTTCACTAGGACGTTATGCGGTTTGCATTATATATTGCAATGGAAGAATGTCCTTGAACGCGAGGGTGCACTGAAATCGTCTATAGCAACCACCACTACAAACGGGCATGTTTGCGATGAATATAGGATTCCTAATAGTGTCGTCACCATCAGGTCAGCCCGACGGCGGTGACGACGCCCACATATATTCAAAACGTAGGTTAATTTAAACCACGAATGGTTAAGGACAATCTTACAAGTACGACCCGTCGTGGCGCAGTTGGTTTATGACGGACTGCGGTTCGGCGGTCCCGGGTTCGATTCCCGGCGCGG
>JAQGBY010005686.1:0-14269 GCA_034698785.1 Mycogona germanica | reverse complement strand
TCACACGAGACAGCAATGAAATTGACATGAACGTTCTTCTTCTCTAGCAAAAAAAGCTGGCACCCCCGAAATAGGCAAATTGTAAAGCAACATAGTGTTGTGTGATTGCTTTGCATGGGGCAGCAGTGAAATTGACACGAGGGCAGATTGTGAAGCAACAGTGTTGTGTGACGTCACACGAGACAGCAATGAAATTGACATGAACGTTCTTCTTCTCTAGCAAAAAAAGCTGGCACCCCCGAAATAGGCAAATTGTAAAGCAACATAGTGTTGTGTGATTGCTTTGCATGGGGCAGCAGTGAAATTGACACGACGGCAGATTGTGAAGCAACAGTGTTGTGTGATGGCCTTAACACACGAGACAGCAATGAAATTGACACTGCTTTTCATTGTTATGACAAATTGTATTAATTTTGACTATTGACGCCGATTATATATATTTTAAAAGAAATGTAACAATGTATGCATAAGGTTGATATAAATAATGGCAATTCTATTGGTTATTCTTAACCCAGGCAAAGCCGGGACAGTTGCGCTATCTATTGTGGCACTAGTAAATTTTATAATTTAGGAAATTGTAATGTCATGTACTGTGTAACTCAGCTGAGGAAATCAGCTTCTGCACTGCACGGACGAAATAATAATATTTCCCAATGGCACATTACGACAGCCATCAAATTGTACTGTGGGTCACATGAGGATATGTGACAAACGCGGCAATTGCCGGTTCCTGAATTTCCGTCGTAGTCGGTGTTAGTGTCGAATCCGGATACGAGATTGGTTGACGACTAATGGATTTGGGCTGCGGCAACCACGATTTCATTGACCGCTCCACCACAATCCCATGCATGTTCATGTGTATTAGCTAAAGATAAAGATCGACTGTTTAGAGATTCAATGAATAGGCATTCACAACTAACCTTGTGAAACAAATATAAAAATGTACCGAAGACAAACATGAAACCCTAAAATATGAATTAAAAATCACATCTTATAGAATACAAGTAATTAAGCTTGTCTCAAGGACAGTCGATAAAAATATGGAAAGTGCAAAGAATAATTGAGGGTTGAGGAAGTTGAGGGAAATTTTGAATGCCTAGGTTTGCCACCTAGGAAAGGATCTTTAACGTGTAACTAGTATCGTACAGGCTAGGCTGCCTAGGTTAGGCAACATTTCCAGGACGCCTACCTAGGGGGGGGGGCGGTTTAAGATGTTCAATCAACGGCGAATCTCCTTAACATTTATTTTACATTATTGAGGTAAGAACGTCCCGATATCGTACAGGTACGGCTCCTGATTGTACTTCTATTTTTATTTTCATATTTGATAAAATAATTTCAAGAAATTTCATAACCCCACACAAATGAAAGATCTCAGTTGGATCATAATTGCAATGGATTATTAAGATACTAGTGCATTCCTACTCAACTGAAATTCCGGCTGATCTTGAAACAGGCTAACCTGTAGAAGTGGATAAATATCTCAAATTTTATACACTTTTGAAGTGGATTCTCTTATCACGCATCCTCAGGATTTCATGTTCCAAGAGTAACTTACAAAAGTACTTCGCCCATTTAAATGCAATTCCTTCTCCGATTCGAGACTAAAGCGGAATATGAGGACCATCCCAATCTTTTTCGGGTACTAATCGCTCCAAAATAAAAAAGATTCACGACCATTCAAAGCCGCCGGCCAAAAGGACACATCGAAAGGTGAAAAGGTCTTCAGTCGATCACCAACTTAACGACGAAAGAATTTTGCGATAACGCCAAGTCGAAAAGTGGAGGCCGATCAAACGAGAGAAGACCAAAAAAAAAGTCCAGCATTAAAATCGTCTAGAGCCAAGGACGAGAACAACCCCCACCCCCGCCAACCCCTCCAGGCCTCTTTAGCATATCCGTCTGTGACCTTGAACCGTGGGCATCCACAAGAGCATATCCACGAGACATGTAATCCCGGTGAACAATCTTTCTACTCTCGTGTCGTTCCATCCCCACCTCCAGCACGGCAGCGGCTGAAACGGAAGCTCTCTCATAACCAGAAGCCCCCTCCCCCCCACGTGCCCTACATCAAGAACGTTTCAGGCACGTAGAGCACGCGTGCCGTAGTCATCGAAAGCCGACATTCGATGACCTAGTTTCCTCAATCACTCAACTCTACCTACCATGAGTGTTAATTTCGGTAATCGATGCATAATGAAATCGATATTATAAAAGAAGTTTTAGATTCACTTTTTCGAAAATATAGTTAAGAGTTAAGTTAGGATTAGACCAAAGTGAAAAGTTCACCGTTTCATCAGATTATTCCAAAATAGAGTCTTCCTCACACCGAAATCGTACAAGTTAATTGCAAGCGCTATGGAAGTTAAGCTGTGGGACCCGTACCTGTATGATGTCAGGTACACGTTAAAGATCCCTACCTAGGTAGCTTATACTAAGCCTGGGCTAGGCAAAATGACCAGGTCGCCTCCTGAGGGATTTTAGGGCGAACACGCTGATGGACCTCCTTAACAAATATCTCAGACAGAATTGCGAGCACTCTCCTCGATTCAGTAATATAAATCGAGTAAGGGGACCATCGATAGTTTCGCAAATTGATACATTGAAAAGGCTCCTTCCTGCCGATAGTCAAAATGTTATTGATACTATCGATGTTTCAAGTTCTTTCTTGTTCAATTATGATATTGAATTCCCGAAGTTATTACAGGTTGAACGATTAATTCGGGGAACAGCATCTACGTTAAAAAATTAGTGCAATTATCCGATATGACAAAGGTTGGTACATAAGAAAGAAAACGTGTAACCTGAAAAACAGTTATTCTGTATTTCCAAATATTTAAAATAAAACGATAGTTGAATATTTTCATTAGTTTTCTATTCATGAAGTGATGCATTATCAACAAAGATCGGATTGCACAAGAATAAATTGTAAAAATGAACGCAAATACAAAAAAGCGCAATAGGCAATAGTGAAGGCAATAGTGTAAGCAAAACTTTACTGGTACGATTCCTAGGACAGAGAAAATAGCTTAGTAGATGTGTATGTGGGTGTGTGACTCAGGTGTACCGTAGAAGCGAGCCCAACTCACGAAAAAGTAGAATGTGCCCAAGACGAAAAAAAAAAAGGTTGCCAAAGCAATGAATATACTGGTTGGAGACTCCACTATACAAGGAAAACGATCGTCCAAGACAACTCCATTATGAAATGAGATTTGTTTGTTAGCGGCCGAAGCGGTCGTTACGGTGAAAACTGGCCCGAGTGTGTCCGGTCGGTGGACGGGCGAACGGCGGCCCATAAAAAATAGCGTCCCGTCTAAATCGTCGCATTATCGTCGGCCAAAGATAAATAAAAATGCCGCCCGAGTCATCTTCACTCGGCCGGCATAAAAGGACGATTTGTTTCGCGGTCACTTTCACATCTTAATCTTTTGTTCCGAGGAAAAAGACAGGAGAACGCCATATACCCAACTCATGCCTAGCCTCATAGGACCCCTCCCCCAGTGTGTGCAGTACATCCCTGGTTGGGGAAGAATTGACGAAATTGATCGATTACTTTTCGTCGAACGAATCATAACAGATTGAAGCAAACAAGGTCAGCGATATTTCTATCTGTTCACAACATATTCGAACCATCATCTCAATATTCACAAGACCAGATAGCACTATAATGTGCTCCTCACATAGTGTCTAAGCGCCAAGAGGTGTACAGAAACTCCTGTTGTGATATACACTACAGTGAATTTAAAAAAAAAAATAATAACAGCCAAAAATCATGGTCTGAAACCCAGTTACCAAGTTCATGGAAAAGTATGTATCATAGAGGTTCGGTCGGTGGTCTTAGCTGGATAAAGTCCGATTGTATTTCACTATAAACACCTAATACTTACTGTACATGTGGATAGACTGCGTAGGGAAGTTGTGTGTACGAGTTGGTGTTGATTTTATTTACTGACCTGATGTACTGTTCTAGATGAGATTTGGCGGAGAGAGCCTAGGAAGTAGGAGTGAAAGAAATCTGCAGTGCATAAACTAACGATACTTTGCCAGTTGGACGCCTTCCCCTAATTGTATAAATTAATTGAGCATAACACAACATTAATGTTGAAAAGCTTATTATAGACAAGCGCAGAAAGACAATGTCAAGTGAAACTAAGCAGATTTGTGGCACTTGAACTTTCCAAAATTAACAAAACAGTTTACTAAAAAAGTTGACCGAGTTTGGAGTCATAAATCTGTCGATATCGGGAACAATTCTCATGAACGCGCGTGGCGCTGCGGTAGCAAAAGGGGAAAAGTTAGTAATTATGATCGACCAAATATTATTTACTCACATTTGCTGCGTCATAAACCCTTTAATTATTACATGTTTGATATCCATATTTTCATTACATCGCCACCAGGATCATTTCAATCGTAGTGCCGTCATGCGTTCAGCTATATCGTCAGTCTGAATCTGATTATGGATAGCAATTAAATAATATTAGGAACCAGTTTGTTCGTACTTTTGTGTGTGTGTATACGGAATGTACGTTACGGCATTGCCTCGAGGCAGCAATGCTGGCAGGTCTAACCTTAACGATGGATCGATGAATTACAAAAGACGGCCATCCTCATTACCGGAAACGGCATTGCAATTTTTGCTCTTGAAGATGACAATTCCAGGAGTTGTATATTCATAAAAGCAAAGAAAAAGTTCCCTCTCCAAGTTCTCCGACGGTCAGAATCGCCAACAACCAATAAGAAATGCCTTTCTCGATTTAGCAGCTTTTCGACATTTACGGAACAGAACCACCAAGAAAAAAGCTAACATGCTATCCGCACTACAAAGATAATGTTTGGTGCAATGTGACCCAATTTCATCAGGAACATCGAAGTCCTTCTGAAACGCAGGGGAGCGATTTGCCTTTTAGTTTGTATTTTTCTCCAATAGATAATATGGATTTCAAAACCAATTCCCTAACCAGGAGGGACTGCAATATTGTCGTCATTTGAAAACGATAAGGTTCATAAATTATTTACTGTTTTGTGAAAATGTCGTACAGCAATGTAACGAAGATTTCAAAAACAAAAGATGAACGCAGCCCAGTTGGAAGAGCATCGATATTCTGAACGCAAACGCGGAGTAAGGTGTGAGGAAAGAACGGATCTGTGGCGTTCCACGTAAACATAGCCAAACATGCCGAACAATCGACCGCCAAACGCCGGACCGGTTTCCTCCTTTTTTATCCGTATACAGAATTTCCGATGCGATCTGCGGCTAATGTGGTTATCGCATTCGTCGGCAGAGAGCGCCATTGACGATTTACAGCGGCCGAAATGGGCCTCGCTCGCGCCAAACGCGGCCATCAACAGAAACCCATTCGCCCCACTTGGCAGTAAATTGTATCGAAGTGGCGACACTCAATGCCAAGTTGAAAGTAAATAGAACGATATAGTCCCTCAAAACGATAATGGGTTACCTATTGTATTGAGCTTCGCGCGAATAAATAGAAACGCAGATTCTTCTCGTTTCAAGACGCACTGCTATTGGCAGTTCCATTTCAAAGAAGTTTGATATCTTCCATATCCTTTCGCGAAGTTAGGGAGCCAATTTTGCACTGAACTTTTATATTTGTTCGTTTTACAATTTTTAGTTATTTAAGTTAACGGAATATTCACGCACCCGTAAAATACCCACTCCAATATACCTATAGAAACATTGAATTGCTCGTAAGGGGCGCTGTGATCACAATCATATACAATCATAAGGTAAATAGTCACTGGGAAACGATCTTGAACATAGTAAATTATTACATATACAGCATTTGTTGCAATATTCTAAAATAGTACATGCAAAATCAATCAGTGAGGATAAAAGGATCGTTAAGAGATCAGTTACTCACCACTGGACCTCTCAGAAATGTATTTGACGCTAGGTGTCACTGATTCAATGGCGAAGTGCACGGGACTAGTTACAAGTACTTCCGTTTCGAATTAGGCGCGTCAGTTTAACTTGACGCAGTCTGCAACCTTGAGAGCTGTAACAAAAGAAAAGGAAAACAATTCAGATTGTGTTTAGGTGACTTTTTGGGGAACGCCTTTATAAAAATGTGATGTATGTCCTGGCTATTCTGTAAAAAAAAATCGCGCTGAAATAAATAAGGCTATTAGGAAATCGCATATTGGGGCCATCTTGTTCCTTGACATCAGATATGGCTTGGAAAGTTGTCAATTGTATAATAAAATCGGTAACTTCTAAAATGGCTAACAATAAATTTGAAAAATAGCTCCACAAAAATGCCCGACCCTTGGGCAAAACTTGTTATATAGGACAACGTGAAAGCAGCATATATCAAGACCCCTTCCCATAACCTTGGCCATTCCATAATATGTGTCAACGAGCAACTACTATACCCAATACCAAAGAATACCGAAGACTAAAGAATAATGAGACAATACAAACCAAGGCCGACACAAGGGGCTGCCAAAACCCTAAGCGAATTGGAGCCAAACTAAATCAGATAATCCAGCCAAAAAAATAGCCTACCATATTCAAGCCTGTAACCCGAACAGGGAATAAATAATTAGCCAACATGCTTGACAACCGTTAAGCCATACGTCTGTCAAACTAACACTAAACTTAATCAACTGAACGATTGTTCTGTATTTCTTATGACAAAATGAAGAAAAAAATAGTAATAGGAAAAAACATTGCTTTTCGGTGTTGCAAGAAATTACTGTACGCTAATAAATGGCATGGCAAACTATGGTTTTGTTCGAATTTGGTTCACAATCTGGCTACAAAAGCTAACAGATTTTGAGTTGAGAGAAGTCACGAAGATACACTGCCACATCATTTAGAAAATATATTCATAGAGACAAGATTGTCCCCATTAAATATACATGTGGTCATAAAATTTAAATCGTTGTTTGTCCCTTTACGCGTCACATACTCCTAGGAGTTAGTAGGACCTCTTTTTGGAGGACTCAGTCATGGAACTGCGGCAAACGTCTTTATTTTCGGGTTTTATTCTGTTTGTTTCTAGTGGTTTCAGAAATTGTACAAATTTAAAAGAGGCCATAAAAGGGGTCAAGCGATAAAAACTATTGAAATATTCTTGAGTCCCGACTCCACAATACACAGTAAATTCCTATGTCAAAATGAAAGTTGGTATTAAATCCTAGACATAACAAATTTGCGTCTGTCAGAAGGAGGACTATTCGTAAATTAAAATTACACCAGTAACTAAGGGCCTGTATCATGCTGCGTGAAAAACGCTGATTGTGTATGGCACATGGGAACTTAGGAGTAATTCCTTATACAATTTAACCATTTGGCTTGTAGGAAGCTTTGTGGACGAACGAAATTCAGCGACCTGCGATCTGAATGTCTGTCTTCCAAAGAGGAAACTCCCCTTCTCGGAAAAAAACAAGAATTGGACAATGGACGAAAATGTATTTTACAGTCATGAATATTGTCTGCGTTGATTTGACAACCCACACGATCCTGCTCTAGCTTTAGGTGCAACGCCAGAGCACGAATGTAGGAAGCGGAATCGTGTGGCGAACCAATTGTTCCGACTAGTTCTGTCTCTGAATTTGTAAATTTATGATCCGAAATGAAATTGAGGCAGGATTTATATTCCAACAAACTATGGTGGATCCAAAACTGTGGATATGGGTTATCTTTTTTCACTCTCATCCAAATCCTTGTAGTTTGAGCAAAACGTGTAAATTAATATCCGGAAATAGTTTCCTCCAAAAAAACTATAGAACGCAACCGTCGATTAATTCTTCTAACAAATAAATGTACAGGTATTTTCTGATTTCACAATAGAATAATATTTAATTAATGTCTTGATGATTTAAAACATAAGTGACAACATTAAAGAATGGCAGGTTTTAGCGGAAAAATAAAATTCAGCTTTAATTGGGTAGCATCAACTGAAGTAAACATTCAAGCTTTACAATTTTATTCTACCTCTGTATTCTCACAAGAATTTAACACTGTATTTCCAAGATTAATTTTTGTGCTCCTCACATAAGCACCAAGAGGGGTACAGGAAATCCTGAAGTGATATTACACTACAGCGAATTTAAAAAAAATGTTCAGATCAATTCACCAATAATTTATCAATATTTTGGATGTTATAAACGTGGTACACTACAATAACGCACACTAAGAACTTCAGAGATACTTCAGTAAAGGTGCAACTCGTTCATGACACATTTGCATCAAGATCTCTAACCAGGCCACTGACCCCTCTGTAAACGCTTCCGGGTCCATGTAAACTTTTGAACTGTAATTGAAAAATATAAGGCCTTCGGGAAAGATGGAGATTTTGCTCATAAAGGTTCTTGCTCCACTGTTTTCCATTACTGTTTACCAACTGGCCACAAATGACAACTTGTTTTTCTTTTCGGCCCAGAAGCTAGTGACGGAAGTTTGAATTTCATGGGATGGTCACAGTCTACTTCTTATCTTCGGGCAGCATTTTATTTATTTTTGGGGATAGGATCGTCATTTCGGGTGCCGTACGAGCAAGTACCCGTCAGTCAAAAAGCGGAAGAAGAAATACAAAGAGGCTGGTGACTCTCATAACGTGGAAACATAGGTGGCGCCGATTTCAACGAAGAGCCCGACCAACAAAAACAAATGGTCACACGTTTCCGCCATCTTGTCCCGCTCGTGCGTTTTGGAAAGCGGAGAAACACTAAAATATGCGATTTTTATCCTACCCCTGTTCTTTTTCGCGATGATTATGATTATTATTATTGTTATGACCGGCCTCTGGCTTCAAATGCTTTTGTGTGTACCCGCGCTCGATGGCCGGGACCAGGATTTTTGGCAGGAAAGCGGAAGACGTTTCCGGAATGGTAGCCAAGGCAGCGGTAGATACAATGATTGTCTTTAGAAGTGGGCTCACACCGCGAGGAGTCGCTCACTGTCACCGCTCCGTGTCACGGCGTTGTCGCCGCAAAATCCCTAGCCAGGGCTGTAAAAAACGAGAAAGGACCATTCGGACGCATCTGAGGTCGCATTTAGCGGCCGTTATGCCCCAGACTGGGAACAATGCGCGAGTCGTGGGAACCGTAAATAAGAAGACATTGTTACTTACTCGCCAAGAAATGAAGAGGTCGAAGACAGGAGCCACGAAATCTTCTGGCCAACCAAAATGGCGTGATTTACCAGAGACAATGATGATTTCACGTAATCAAAAGGAAAGGAAATATTGGACATCCTAAAAAATCTTTATTGTGGGGTTAATTCCTGAATTTATTTCCGAAAAATGTTATTTATTTATGGGCAGAAGAAGCGCTACCAGCAATGTGTGTGTGGTCAAATGGAAGTCAAACTTTAATTAATTTAACATTGCATCCAAGTACGATTGAGATTATTTGACGTAATATTCAGTCCCCTCTAGACTTGGGCGACACCAAAGAAGCATCGCCCTTGGTACTTTAAGCTTACACCTCTATGTATATATATATATACCCAGCTCAGGGATTTTTCCCTCCCCCCACTCACTCGTCAGCCAGATGAAAAAAGAGAAATAAAAAAGGAAGGCAGTAGTTGTGAGAGGACGTGAATCGAAGCGATCTGCGTGACAAATCCTATCAACACTCTGATCCCCCCAGAGGTCAGCACCGTCGCAGCATCAAGATGTCGTTGTCAGAGAGGCGATGCCCTGGCTGTCAGCCGACAAAAATAGGTCTCCATTTTGGAGACGTGCACCGAACTGCGACCGGGGAAGCAACGAACTGTCAGAATGAGTTTTTGGTGGAGACCACAGTCTTCAACGACAGTACCGTGGATGGAATTCAATAGTGATATTCCTCTCCGTGCATCGTAGTTATTGGAGCCCTCTGGTGGCGGTCCAAGGAGCCTGTTGGTCCGTTGCGGACGTACCAAAATTATGAGAGAACTATATAAAAATATTCTTATTTCATTATTGAATTACGAATGCAGAATTACAATTTATTATAAGTGCAATGGTTTGTTCTTAAGACTTGATTAGTGCATGACAAAATTAATTCCAAGCGAACCAATTTCATAAGTTTTATTTTAGCTGAACACTTTTCTGAAAACGCTAACAATTTCTTTAGTGGTATTTTTGTTGAGTGCTGGCTGGATAGTCACTTTAATTTTCAACCATCTCGAGCCCTAATCAGTCCCGACAGAAAGAAGCTGCCAAGAAATACTTTTTTTTTCTGTTTTTTTTTCCAAAACAAAACAAAACAAAAAAAAATAACGGCTTACGAGTAGCACAAACAAATTACGACTTGTTTATACTTGAACAAACTGGTAATATATGAAAGCGCAGTAGGCAATTTAAATAATATACAGGCCAATATTAGCATGTGTCCTCATGAGACTTTGTGTGAATTTTAAGAATTATGGAAAACCAGCAGCGTGGCAAACTCAAATAAATTATTTTCTCGCTTCCAGATTGAAATATCGGTTATTCATATTTAAAGAAAATAATAACTTTGTACGACAATGCATGTCAAATTTGCTGTGCTTAATCTTTACTAAATAAATACAATTTGTTTTGGTGGCGGATCTTAGGAACAAATTCAGCGAAAAAGGTTTAAAAGAAACTCGCGAAAGAAGACCTCGACACAATAGTCATAATTACGGTGTCTTGTTGCTAGATCTTCGGGTCCCTCAAAATATACATTTAAATAAAGTTGCTCACATAAGACGTTATAGAGGCAAAGAACCAGGAAGCAAAAATCTTAGACTTTTGTCAGAAAGTGTGCAAACTCAGTTCCACTTCACCAAGAAAGAAGAAAAGGACCCTCCACTAGAATCTGGACCCCCAACACTTCTCGCATTTCCAGTCGACCAAACTGCATGTTAACACGATTTGTGCAAGCGGATAATGTTTTGCTACTTTGCATGACTGCCGTAATTAAAGTGAAATGCCGATTCCATGCATGCCTGGCTTCAGCATGTGCATTTGATATTTTTTCCAACTCGTTAGCGAATTTGTAACGACGCCCTCGCGTCACGACACCCCGGCACCGCAACACTCGATCATGTTATCAATCCATCTGCTCGAAAATCGTTTCCAATAATAGACGACTGTTCAGGATCGAGTGGGATATGGCCCCACAATTGGCAGCTAATTGTCGACACCAAAACGGTATTCAGTTGACTCCATACCCTCCATGGGCCTTCATCGCACCACGATTCCCTTACAGCGAAGCACACGTCTGAGGAATTAAGACGCTTAAGTGTGCAGCTAAGAAATTGTCACTTGTCAAGTGCAAAAGCGTTCCAATTTAATGATCACAGATTCCGACTGGATTACTGTAACATGTGCCATTTATATTGGCGCTCGCGTTAGTTTAACCTCGCGCCATCCCAAGCGTCCAACCAAAGAACTAAAAAGCTAGAAACAATTGTAAGTCAGAAGTTGGGTGTCCATAGGTACTTGTTGCACATTAACACTGCCTATGGAGCCAATGATGTAACCTACGTTTGCTTTCATCTGTAGAGAATTTAATTCTGCCTAATATCGAATTGGAATCTTGCTTCATAACGCGTTCAAGCTGCAAATGCAGATTTGTTCCTCATTGTGCGAAACAATGTTTTATCATTTAATGAAATAAAAGAATCACCAATATTTCATATTTCATTTCGACAACGACATATTAATAAGCGGGGAAATCACGAAAGTAATTTCCAGATAGCGGCAAACTGTCAATCTGGAAATACTGCAGCCGTAATAATGTGAATATTTAATTTCTCTGTTTGAGTGCTAAAAGGCAAAGAAGCGTACAAACGCTCAGCTCTTTCTACGCACCCTGTATTTTCTGCATAAACGTCGCAACGTTGAGCTTTGACTTCAATTAGGATTTCGCTATGTCAAACTCGCAATGGCGGTGTCGCTGGAGCGGATTGCGGTTTTCAATCACGGCAAGAAAGTATAGGCAAAACGACGCCCGAAGTCTCTGTTACTAATTGTGAGTAATTAGAGAAACGGGAGTTTAATTTCGCGGCTGATTTATGCAATTGTTTTTCGCTAATTAAAATTGTGGTATGTTGCACTCGCGGCGGGGTCAAAATTCCTTAGAATGAGACCAAAAAAAATAAGTCTTGTAACGCCAAGTTCATGTTTAGACTGCAGCCATAACGTAAAAGCAATTTAAACGGGAGAAGTATGAGCTAATGACAAAAATAAAGTTTCACAGACGAGGACAAAGTTTCTAAAATTGGGGGAGGGGGATGGATCGTCGTCGTTTATTCGAACAGTGCTAAAGAAACAATAAAATATATTTGTGGGGACTTCATGAATTTATATCAAAATATCGATTAAGTAATTGTGATCAGGACAGCGCTGAACGAAAATATGAACGGAGTGGTGAGCTAATATAATAATATTGATATTTAGTTTGAGTTAATGTTTGTGAGACATATATTATACAGAGTTTGTATATAGTATGAGTTTGTATAATTGCGATAAGTTGTAATTATACTTACCAACCGCAATGATCCGCAAGAGATTGAAGGTTTTAGAATTTCGATATTCAACTTATTGGTCCTGAATAACGTTTTCGGTGAGAAAGCCACTTATTTTTATTCCCGTTCAAAATGGAAATGACCGCTGATACTTATATCCTTTGCTTATACCGCAAAGGGTAGAGACATGCGATCAACAAACATGTGATCACAAAGGTCGTGTGACCCGGACACCTCTGGTTCCCGAAATTGAAAATATAACACCTGGACCAAAGTTCGACGAGTCATAACATTTTGCAAATATGAAACATCAGCTAGCGAAGGCCCGACAATAAATTCGTTAGCCTAAGCAAGTTATACATAAAGTGTAATTTATAAATTTATACACGAGATAGTATTTGAAAACATATGTTAAGTGTCCAGTCTTCGTTAGCTGATATTTGCAAAATGCAATGTCGTGTCGGACCTTGGTCTACATGTGCTGTCCTCGATGGCGGGAAGCAAAAGTGGCCGGGTCACACCACCTTTGTACGTACATGTTAGTAGAGCACCCTTTTCTGTTTAATCGATGATCATTTTTATGGACATGTTTGTTGACTAAATAATATAAATGTTGTTACACTGTGTGAAGTGCCCGCCACTACACACTTAAAAATGATATCTTAAAAATGACATGTGTGGTCTCAATTTACGATGAAATGTCGTTTAAGACATTTTGTATATCTTTTAAAATAATCCAATATATCTTATAAGAGAAGGTCTCATTTTTGAGACTTTTTTCGCTCTCATTTTTGAGAGATTTCAATTTTGAGACTTGAAATTGTCTTAAAAATGTGAGAATTTTAATTTGAGACATTTTATTTCTCTTAATTTTTCCACATCTCAAAAGACAATAAATGTCTTAAAAATGAGACATTTTTTTTTAAGTGTGTATGTTCGTCTTTTCTTTCGGCGCTGTCTCCTTCATCGAGAGCTAAGAAAAAGAGTGCATACAAACCTTCAGACCGGCAGTGAAGCTTTAAACCAGCTTAGAACAGCAATTTTCATATTCCATAAAATATTTATTCGAATTTCTGTCATCTTTATCGGTCCATTTGTCGCAGGCGAAATATTGCCTCACCACCCACCAGAGGCGCATCAGGCAACCCAAACTGGGATTCGAATCCAGAATCTTGACACTCAATCCAACATCCTTGGTCAGGAAGGATTCTACCCTGACGGGAATGCGAACAAAGAACCAGAACCAGTCTAGAGTCAACATTGCTGAGCGTGTGATACTTATTGGTGTAGCGCAAATACGAATAACTCATCCACACTGCGTACCCATACGTCCCACCCGTACGTACAGCCGCGGTTTATGTCACGATAAACACGGTGCCAGCAATTTGGATGCGTCATATAAATTCGAACTAAATTATAGAGTATAACTGAAAATTGTGAGACAGTTTGATTTCGGCTTGTTTAACAGGCGACACCCTGTATGGAATCTGTTTATGAAGAGGATATCTTTCTTTATCGGGGAAAGTAGCAGATGTGGCGTTTGTCTATCCAAAGGTACTCCATGGCAAGATAAACATCGCAAAGAGCAAACAAAAACGATGGAAAGAAGAAAAAAACACCGACAACCTCAACAGAATTCGGGGAAAAAACCACATCGGTGGCAAAATACGAGCCTACTCGTGGTGTATGGCAGCGTGGAAAGCGGCCCATCATTCAATAGGGACAACTATTGGGACAGTCGCAGCTGACATCACTGTCACATGCAGGTTCACGGAGTTGATGAATCGAACATGACGCAAACGGATCCACATAATGTGTGGG
>JAQGBY010005685.1:0-14270 GCA_034698785.1 Mycogona germanica | reverse complement strand
ACGACAAATTGTCTTAAAAATGAGAGAATTTTAATTTGAGACATTTTATTTCTCTTAATTTTTCCACATCTCAAAAGCCAATAAATGTCTGAAAAATGAGACATTTTTTTAAGTGGACTTCCAGTTTCTTTGATTTGATTTTGAACAGATTTGGATGTCAGCAACGCCACCTAGTGACTGTGATAGGTACCAATAGTTGAGCGAAATGTTAAAAGGGAACTTCTTAATGTAGGGCTGGCATGATACATTAATAATGTCCTGAATGCAGTAGGTCTCGGCGAACGCTGAAAAATCGTAAAGCATAAGTGCACTCACTTCGGCGGAGGTTTATCACGGTAAGAGAGAGCTAAGGGATATTTGAAGTTTTTCCGAGCTCTTTCAAGGCTTTCATGTACTTTTACTGCAGCCACGTATTGTCCACCAATTTCATCAATTTCATAAGACTAGCTTCTAGCTTCTCGGCAAGAACATAATCCTCGTGGATGGTCCAGAGTAGACAAACCTCTCAAAATCAATATGACAGGGGCCAGTATTATTTTTGTTTGTTTTTCGATTTCAGAATGTCTGGGTCTCATATCGATAATTCCGTGTCGAATCTGGTCTCCCTCTGTCCACCAGTCAGATGTCATAACAAAAATATTAAATCAAAGAAGTCTGCTCCATCAAAATCAAGTTTTTATGACCCGATATCAAATTGTGTTTACGTTAGTGCACCGTGTCACCCGTGGTGGCGCTGGTTGCGTTTTTGATTCTAGATGTCAGAAGGCCTGCAAACTTCTATGATGATGAGGCTCGGCCTCCTGTTATTCGTTCACTCGAGCATTTAGTGTCATGAATATTCAAAGTATGGATTTCTTTTTGCCGCCAGCCGCATTGTCTCTTCTCGTGACGCAGTCGTTCCGTGTGACACCAGCAATTTGCCCGTTATTTATTAGTTTCCAACGGAAATTAGAATATATTGCGAAGTGTCAACCCATCAGGCCTCATTTACCATTCGAGGCTGTCAATTCCGCGGCAGCGCATATTTTTCATCGACTTTCAGACATTCAATTTCAAGAAATACGGCAGCTCCGCTCGAAATCCAACATCAATTTGTATAATATAGCTGACATTTTAAATAAAAAGGGCTGGTATGAGTTACGGAGGCGGCTTAAAAAGTAGGCCCCATTATTCATGGGCATTTGCATTGAAAAACATCCATACATTATAGAATACAGGCAACACCAATCGTAAACCAAATTGAAGTCACGGTTCGAAAAATTAATACGTTTTTAGGCGTAATGTCATATTTAATGCGTCGATCATTTAAGATTGGCGGCATGATATAATCGTTGACGCGAGCTCGGCAGGATGTCCTAACAACATTAGTGAAACATATCACCTGGAAACATGATTAATGTCTTAACTATGAGTCCGACGTGAGCACTACATTGTGGTATGGTTCTAACAACATGTGCATTTAATACAGATTGCAGTTTCAACAACAACGTCTTCACGGGAAAAGCCTTCAAACTTTTTAAAGCTCTAATTTAGCGCCTTTGGATCTTGGGAAAGTTACTTCAAAGTTTCGTTCTCATTGTAATAATATTATTCCTGTCTCATAAGTTTCTTTCAACTAGGACGTTAACAATTAAATTTACACTTGGATGCAGCCAACTTGGTGATAGTTCGTGATTGGCTCAAGACATCTTAAAAGTGGGGGCTCATCTGAACAATTATCAGGAGAACACAGCCACGAACAAGAACGACTTATATTCCATTTTTCTTGAAACATTTGCATATGCACTGCAGCACTTTTGTAATAGGACCAATGTGAAGTGGAACCGATCTTACTATCAAGGAGCAGTTCCGCTCAGAACACTGCAATGCGCTCTCAATGAAACAGTTACGCTCCGCTCCTTTTCGCTCTGAAGTTAGCATGGGTGGCAATGGTACCACGAGAAAGCGCTCGTAGCGAAAGCTAGCGCTCACCTTTAGTTTCATTATGCTATCTTCGAATAGGGCTAATTCAATTTGTCTCGAGCGCTAACTTACGCTATGAAGCGCTTTCTTGTAGTATCATTGCCGCCCGTGATAACTTCAGATCGGAGAACGGAAAAGAGCGGAACGGAACTGTTCGTAGAAAATAGGATACACTGTATTTCTATTTTGTGTGCAACAATTTTTTTAAGATCAGAAATGGTAGATTCAGGACAGCACCGAATGAAAACCGCCGCCAAAACACAGTCAGTCGCTAAACCAACTGCGCTACGACGAGTCGATAATATCTTTCTCAACTTTATTATTTTTGCTTAAAAACAGCTTTTGGTAGCTTCAACATTTTAGAAAAACCACATGAAACAGTGTTTCTGGGCCACTGTTCGGCGAACAACTTTGTAGTGTAAAGTGTAAAGATATGGGAGCGTCTCAAAATGGGTTAACGAGTTTATTTTTTTACATCGTTTTTACGCTCCCCTAGATTCAAAATTGAGGTGCTATTGTTATGTATACTCCATGCAGGTTTTAATTTGTTGTCTCTCGCGAAGAAACCATAAATGTTCGCGATAACCAATTTGGAGAGACGTGTGCAAGCAGATTCGTTCCTATTCCAAATGTGAGAGAGGCCACAGTGCAATTCGCACGGTCTGGAAACAGCACTTCGTGTACTGTACGTTTGAAAAGTTTTGTTTGTTGTCTCGTTTACACGCATATGCTCGAACGAATTCCGGCGTTGCCGGTAATTAATGGCGTTGTTCTCTGCCAAGACGTAGATGAATGTTCATTTCGGGGGGCTCAAGTTGGCAGAGAACCAGGTTATCCTACCTTTCGCTGCAGCCATCGCATCCCTGTAGACGTCGAGCCCTTTCAATGTCTCTCACTCTCACTCTCTCACTCTATACCGAATATGCAATTAACTTTGCCGCTGGGAATTGGCAGTGTGCCCGAGTAGTCGAACTGCGCCCGCCGAACGAAGTGCCAAGATTAATTTTACTTTCGATTAATGTTTTTCTCATTAATGGGGGCGCCGTCATTTTCTCAAACATTCATAGTTTCATTGATTATATATTTTATTCTTCCCAAGTCGCGCTAAAATAGTCACCCCAGGCTTCTTGATGTTTTATCGCCCGAGTTGGCTTACTCACTTACCTTCCTGTTCTATTTGAAAATGAATACATTTTTTTTGTAATTTCCTTTTTTTTCATAATCAATTTGAAATCGAGCATTACAGTATAGCTTGTACTGCTCTAGCGCATACAATTTTTTGTTCGTGTAGATTAATTGTTTTTTATGGCTAAATGTGACACTGAAGCAGTGATTATTAATCCAGGCTCAATGCAAAGTACGTTCTATAATAAAAACTTAACAACAAAATAATAATGCATATAGCTTTTTTCAAAACAATGTAGTCCAATTCGACGTGCAATTTCAGTCCTAAAACAAGTCCTGAGCTAGCACACAGTCTTTACGATTTAAAAAATTTAGTTCAATAAATACACATTCTGCACAAGTGCATAGACATGTTTCTACCTCATGTACGAATCCACTTTGTATCTTTCATCACCTGATTACATGTAGTTTATTTTAAATTCTGAAGAAATTTTTTAATTCTGAAGACATTTTAATTCTGACGAAATTTCTTTTTTTAAATTCTGAATGTTTTTTAAAATTCTGATTCATTTTTTTTTATTTCCGAAGACACTTTTTAATTCTGAAGACGTTGTTTTGTGTCTTGTACTCTGTAGTGATTAATAAAAAATAAGGAAACTTATATTTTAACACCCTGTATATTACAGTCTCTTTTTTCATTTTTAGATTTTACGTACTCATGTTTTGTGACGTCATGTTTGAAGTTCAACCAGGAAACGAACCTATTGGCATCATTTCTTTCTAAAAAATATATTGATTGTATCTCAGAATGTAGCCAGACGCCCAGTTGGTAATCTTGGTTCTTTCTCATAGAAAAGTGTCATCATCACCAATAAAGTCTATATAAAGCACCATGAGGGGGACGTAACGCCTGTAGTGCGGTTGGCTACAGTTGATTAAAAAAAAAAAAAAAAACTCCATCCGCCGAATAGTCAATCTCAGTTGCTGCGAGACACGAAAGAATCGCAGTTGTAAGCCCGGCCTACTTTAGTGAAATTAGTTTGGGGATCTTTATCCGTTGCTCTCGGACAAGAAGAAACTTATTTCAGCCTTAGAGTGCTTCGTGTCTTGTCCCATAAAATATAAATGACTTGACAGGATGTCGCCTTTCCTATTAGACAAAACAGATAAGTCATCCAGAAAAAAATAGCAATCCACTGTGGAAACAAAATGTGAAATAATGGCGGCAGGATGAAAGTCATAGCGACTTTGTTAATTAATGAACAAATCATTTCAAACCGAAAAAAATGCAGGCACCTTCGAATTGCCCTCGTTTTAAATGCACATCGCAGCATCGTATTTTTGGCACTTATCCATTAATTTCCATCTTTGATTGCACCGTACATACAATTATTGAGATGATCTAAAAAGTCTGCATCATCCCAGGAATGATTGCCTTCCTCGGTCAAAGTCACACTCTCCGCCAGAGAACGCGACATCTGGTGTCCAGCTGAAACTCTCGAATTGTTAATCTTATAGTGGTGTAACTTGGGTTTGAGGAACAAGAGGTTTTCCTAGATTCGCTATCATAAGGTCCAACTTTTTCTGGCATCTGTTGGCGGTATAGAAACACAAAGGCTTTTATTATATTTTCTTCCCATAACACTAACTTTCGATAATCACTTGGCATTTTGCCCATAATTAATTTTTTTTTAAATTCGAGTTACACCACATTGGGTTTTGCCGTCTTATTTCTTCTCTAAAGATCCACTTCGAGTTTATGGCAAGCTAATCTTTTACAGTTTGTATATTGAAGTTTTAATGGGAGAAACACGCACATGAAAGAAATTGACTAGTCAGCCTAAAGGACGCCAAAGTGGATAGCGTTGGTGCCTTACAATTTGCTTTTTCCAGGGGTTGCTTTACTCAGCGACCATTATACAGTTAACTCATACAGGGTGGTGCGCCAGTGCTGTTAGACTTTTAGTCATTTCACTGTGAGTCAAGGAGGCTATGGTGTAAGTCACCGACACCTCCGATGCTTTTAAGAAAATAAACACTGTTAGTCATAAAACAGTAGACCCCATAATTAAAAATGCACAACTTCGTGGAAAAAATGCTTCAATTGAAATGAAATTTGGTACTTACATAAAACTTCTTTTAAAAGCGTAGGAACAAAATTGAAATATAAAATGTGTCCAAAGTGTTCTCCGTTGGCCTTGACACAAGACACTCTCTGATTGACGAATCGATTACTCTGTATACATTGGTCGATTCAAATTTTTTTTAATTCAAGTTTAATCCAAGCATTCTTTATTTGTAGTTTCAAGTCTTCAACATTGCTAGCGTTTCGATTTGTAATGGTTTTCCTGGATAACTCCCCACTGGATTGTAGTCCATTGGATTCTAGTCTGGACTGCTTGGTGGCCAAATTGTTGGGGTCGATGAACTGTGGCGTTTCTCGTTGCAGCAGTTCAACTGTTTCTTGAGCACGGTGAGCGGGCTTTGCGGGGGGGAAATCCGAGATTTGTCGCATATCCGGAAAACATTTTTTGGTCAATGTTCATCCCTGTAATATTTTCCATCGATCTTAACTCCGGGGTCAACCTGGTTTAATTTTAGTTGGACAGAGTGCAGAAACACCAACAGACACTATCACCACGAAGGAATCTTTCAGCAGCAACATTTCTCTTCTGATGTCTTCCTTTCTTTATATAAGACGATCGTTTTGACTGTTTCATTTCTTTTAAATCGAAGCATTTTTCACGAAGTTGTGATATTTTTATATGTTAGATTATTTATGACTCGCAATGCCATTTACAAAGTTTTCTAGCTTGATCTCGTAGCCTGAGATTGATCGTACTTCATAAATTTGCTAAAATTGGGGCAAATAGTCATTCGAGATCGCAGGTGTGTCATCGAGAGTTCACGTGCCCATCCGGACTTGAAGGTAAACGCACCCCTCTTGTGCTACTTTTGCGGTCTTCGAACTGTACAGTGTATACATGCGAATATTCATTTATTTTCTGATTAACGCTGGCAGCTAAGAATAGAAAATTAATCTCGATTGTGGAACGCGATTGATAACTGAAGATCAGCTGTGAAGTCAAAATCTAAAAAAAAAACTTTTTCGGTTTCTTGCCTTACGTCTTGGGACGGTGACCAGGGAAGACAAACTTGTAAAAAGTAAACGAACTTGCTATTTTCTCTTTGATAATATTAATATTGGTTTGGCCTGACGGTTTCTAGGTCACTGGTTTGTGCGCTGACGGCTACAACAGTAGCTGAACTCGCCAGCTAGAATTAATTTCTCAGGTTATTTCATGACAAATTGTTACCCTAACCGAATGGGCGAGACAAGCGTCGCCACTTTCAGCGAAAAATAGAGATCCTAGCAGCGTTGTTCCTAACCAATACCTTCAACGGTTTAAATGGTGTCCAGCACACTTTTAGGCTTGCTGAATGTTGTTTACTTTAGGAAATTACAGATTGTAGTTCAGAGTACACTCGCCAGGATCTCTATTTTTTCTGTAGTGTGCACTATTTTAGTATTTTTGTATTATTCATGCGACTTTGCCAACAGGTTTCTTTCAGCATGGACGAAGGGCTACGATAAATGCTGGAAGACGACCAAAAAATTCGGATTTTACAACGCCCATCAAAGGTAGATATATGCTAGGCTTTCAACGATTTGATCACTAGGTGGCGCTAACTGGCGAAATTGATGCCAGCGATCTTTAGGAGTTACTAGAGAAATTGCCCGGATTCTCGTTGCCATCTCAGCTAAATGTTTTTCAGATATTTGAAACTCCGTTCCCTCGCGTGTTTTAACGTCATGTCAATAATGTACACTGGTTTGGAAAAAATTCAAACGCTGTTAATTTAATTTTCTATTAAAGCAAATAAACATTTTATTTATATTTCGTTAAATATCTGTCTCAGGTATTGAACGGATAATATTGAAATATTGCTGTGCAAAAAGCGAAAACGCTATTTTGGTCAAGTGGAGGCGCCATCTTGGAATTTTCCAGGGAAGCGATGGCAAACCTTAAAACTTCAACTGCTGATAACTCGAGAAATACGTAAAATCGAGATCTCAAATAACTTGCGCCAATCTACAAAAGTGCGGAACTATCAACAGCTGAAGTTATTTTATTTCGTTAAGACGTTTGTAAATAAACACCCAGGCGAACGGATTAAAAAAATTATTTAAAAAAAGATGACAAGCTTTCAGGATTACAATTTAAAAAAAAAAGATTTATTAATTTTTAATAAAATATTAGTGAAATTGGGAACAAATAACAAATATGTGGTGACGAGGTTGCCGAGCAGTTAAGGCGTTGGACTGCTAATCCAATGTGCTCTGCACGCGTGAGTTCGAATCTCACCCTCGTCGATATTTTTTCTTTCTAGTGTAAACAAAATAAATACCGGTATGTGTTAAATTAGTGTTCATACCAGGCTGTGCATTTTGGTCTTTCACGTTTGATTCTCAACACCAACTTACGTCATCTGCGCATGCGCAAAATCCACAATTCCACTCAACCGATGGTTTTGAGGGAACAGTGCATTTTCGTCATGAATTTGACTGAAATATCAAGTTGAGGAATCAACTTCGTTTTATGGTCGCCTCCGAGTCCCCAATTTCAGTATTTGAGCATCACCTCGCCCACGAAAAAGGCGTAATGATGATTCAGCTGTTTCAGTGAAATACAATTGGACTGATATTTGCAAAAATGACATTCACTTACCTCGCTAAACTCAATCATAATTTATGAAACCCACAATTCTACTACATTTATTTACAAATAATTGGAACTATTTTGGCGGATTACGACGGAGTCTGCGACTGTGCGTAGCCAGTCAATGAGATTTATGCAAATAGAATTAAAATTGTATTTCACTATAATTGGCACTGCACAAAATGGCTACGCCCATCATGGTATCTAGCGTTTATTGCAATATTGTTGGTTTTTTATACAAAAGCGCTTTTAAAAAGGGCCGCACAAAATCTCGATGTTACACAAAATCGCCGAATCGATCATAAAATCGACATAATCGAGGGGCACGATATTACCGATGCAGACTATAATCATTTTACGAATTTTCGGTCAAATTCAGAATTTGATCATCAACTTGGTGATGACGAAAATAAGGTTTTCAGAAATCCTCAGTTAAAAACTTGATTTTCTCAGAAGTTGCTCCGAAGTTGATTTTGATTTTGATTTTGAAAAATACCAAAATACAGCCCCAGCACAATATTATTTCCGTGCATTCACACCCGTTTCGGTCAGTTTAACTTGGTTCCCAATCGCCAAATACAGAAGCGCTAAAATGCAGCGCTGATCTCTGCTCGCGCGAACAAGAGCTGCTCATAAACATGACAGCCCCGATGGCTCATTTGTGCTAATGCCGTTCACGCGTTTGATTTTCATTAAGATAGGGACTGAACGGACATCCATGCCATGTTCCAGCCAACACGCATTTGGGCGACTTCCTTCTTTTTCTATCGGAGAGACGGCATCAGTTCGATAGGTTAACCAAAGAAGTGTACGGATTGAGTAAACCGCGGGTGGAGAAGATACGCTGATGATCAAATTGCAACGGCGCCCATATATCCGAAAGCAATTCGACTGCGTCAAGCAGTTTCGCTTTTACCATCAAATATTCGATACCAATCGAACCGGTTTAAAAAATCTAAATCAGGTTTTCCTGAGTACGTACGCAAAACTTTAGAAGTGCTTTTCCTGATTTGGAGATTAGAAAGGTTGATTGTTTTTGTTAACGTCAACGGACGCAATACGTGTGCTACTCACCGACGCGAAACGCCTGAATGCGCTCGCCAATTTCATAGGTTTAACAAGTATCTACCCAATTGTCTGTAAAAATGATAAGTCAGTCTCAAAGATTGCTTCACGTCTGAAATTAAGACGGCGCCAAAAACTTCACGACCTTGATTCCGGCACCACCCCTAGGAGATAATTACGCCTAACTATACGGTAGCTGAAATGTCGCCACAGTCTGCTGACTTAAGCGACATTAACAAAGATCGGCTGGTCGTGAAGTTTTATTGCCTTTGCAATGTGGGGTTCCTAAAATCTTTGCGTCAAACTATTTTCAACTGAACTGATAATTGTAAATGATATATGTTGACGCTGAAAATAATAATAAAAAAATAAAAAAAAGTATCATGGGTCGCGGTACTCCATTCACACGCCATCGAAATATTTGCTCAATAGATGGCGCGCCTGCAAGTAAATCTATATATATAAATACGAATGTATCTTTGTTTGTGGTTTTGTTTGTGGGTTTGGGTGTATGTTCTTTATGCATTCCTAAACCATTCATCCGATCACTATGAAATTTTGGGAACTTGTTCACTACATTCCCGAGATGGTTTATGCCAAATGTTTCTCTCCTACGATCATCAGATCGTACATTTTTTTACTTTATGCGTATTCCCCAAATCAATTCTAGGTGTGCTCCCCCACTCACTCATAGAAACCTTCAACCTTCTTCTCTCTTTTGTTCATCTCGCTGACGTCAGTTCAGAACCCCTCCCTCACAGTAAACAGTTTCATTTAACGCCACCAGAGCACAATCTGGCGTCGCAGGAAAGCGGCAAAGCATGGTAAAGCGGCAAAGCATGGGAAAGCGGCAAAGCACGGGAAAGCGGCAAAGCATGGGAAAGTGACAAAGCACGGGAAAGCGGCAAAACACGGGAAAGCGGCAAAACACGGGAAATCAGGAGAGGTGCTGATGCATGAAAACTTTGCACCAAAAATGAGCGCTTCTTCTTGGATTTAGTGATTGGACATTAGTGATTGTATATCGAGAGCGGAGCCCTCAGTGAGCGCACAGAAGGCGCTCAGTTAACGGATCTCATGCGAGGCTCCCTTCAGAATAAGAAAATTTCTGTTCGTGATGGGAGCGACAAATGCTCCTAGGAGCCGATTCTCAAAGATGCGATTTTTGGATCACACCTAGAAACATGAAACAGCGATTTTTTTTCGTTCCTAATAATGCGTCACTTAAACCGGAGGATTTTGGTCGCATGCGAGGCGATCTTCTCCGGTCGCGTTACTCGCATTGCAGGAAACTGTTTACGATGTTGCTGATGCTCCCCAATCTTACTTTCAAAGCGACCGTAGAAGATCGCCTCGCATGCGACCAAAATCCTCCGGTTTAAATGACACATAACGCCGCTTCCAAATCAGACACCGGCGCCCACTGACGATAAAATCTGTCGTCGCCCCCCCCCCACACACACAACAACTTTGGCAAACTCTCAGCTACGCCGCCACAAGATCACCCTGTAGCGATATGGGTGGAGATTCATCTATATATTTACGCCGAGCATACAATTTTTTGTGTATCGTGGTTGGCGCCGTTGCGGTGAAGAGAAACACAAAAAAGGCAATGGGCTCAGAGAAGCTCGGCTTAGTCGAGAGCGAGAGAGAGAGAGAGTACAAGCCAAGAGAGATCGATTTCATTTCCTCGAAAACCAATTTCTGGCGGCAATGCGAAGTAGGGGTGAAGGAGGTGGATGGGAGGAGGGAGTGGGGGGAGGATTGGTAAGACGATGCGGCAGTGGCCAGGGGCGCCGTGGTGTGGGCACTGGGCGTACCCGCTAATGCCTTGTGCTACCGATCAAAAGTTCATTTGCATTCATGAGTTTCGGGCGGACGCGACGAGAGGGGCTCATCCCCCTGGATCACTCCTCCCCGACCACCCACACAGTGCATCAGGTCTAGGGGCCCGAGGGCACTGTAGCCACAGCAGCGCGTTTCGGGATGCGTTCACAGTGTTAAAAGTGGAATCAGTTCTGCGAGTCGACTTCAAACCGCTGCTGAACGAAGCCATGTGGACGTCGACCGGAGCCGGGCCTTAGGGGAAAAGTGGGAGCGGAAAAATAGTTGGTTTGAAAGTGGTGTGGAGGCATGTCGGAAGTAGTTTGATTCAAATGGTTAGAGGTTGGTCTAGCCAGATTGACGCATCGATGAAAGAATGGAGTAATGATCAATAAATTATATCAAAGAAAAGAAAATGGAAAGGAGCCGATGTCCAGTATTAACTAAAATGGTGGGGAATTACACGACTACAATTAGAAACTCGGCAACGAAGATAGTTTAAACGTTGTTATATTTGAATATGATTGGGTAATGAAGAAAGTCTTGGGCGAGTTCTTACGTTTGTCTTTTTTGTTTCTCAAATTTTCATTTTCTTAATTTATCTTCGGGAAGATGTTTTAAATTTTACGTTTAAACTATCTTCGTTGCCGAATTTCTAATTGTAATTCCTTGACATTATAGTTATACATTATCTGTTTAACAATCGCTCAGAAAATGAAATTAGGTCGTTTCCGTGAATTATGGAATATAGAGGATCCAATGTCTCAATTCTGTGATTTTTCAGTTGTGTCTTTAAATGATGTCTCAGGAAAATTAAAAACAGTTAATTAATCAATATTATTTATAGAATTTTCTTTTTGTTGAATGAGACACGTCAACGGGATCACGTCACTCACAGCATCTGTCAATTGTGATAACCGTTAAATCTTGGAAAATTGGCTGTGCCGTCTTGTGTTTCGACTCCCCCCAATAAAAGTGGCATCGCTTCGCCAACTAGTATGCTTTATGTGAGTTTAGCGAGTTAGTCAAGGTTAGTTGGGCTAGGTGAAGCAAGTTAGATAAAGTAAATTAGTTCGATTGTGCCTTTGTAGCGGGGAGTAAATCCTCATCTCAAGCATCGAGTGGGCCCATATAATCTCATGTGGACACAAAAGAGTGTACTATCATTAGGATTTAATTTTGTAAATGTGTACCACATTGATTTGAAATAATAAAAAAATAAGGAAATCTCGACAAAGGTCAGGTGGTTGTTGTGCAAATGAAAATGATCTGCGATCCCTTGGTCGCAGGAGAGTGGACCACGCTCCGGTATAAACGTCGCTTTAGGGGCATAGTACGTTCGTTCGGACGAACGTTCCAAAATAAATACTTCAATATTCTCTCTGGTAGCAGTTTGCCGAAATTTTCTGGTCAATTGTAAGAACTACATGAAGCAATATCATTAATAAGAGCCATTTTCTCAATCGATCATCTCCCATTTTTCTTCTTGGAAGGGGCATTTTGTTGCGACGATAAATCGATATTCTGGATACAGTACGAAACAATCAATACAATACATGAAACATGCTCGTTAATCATTTTTTTTTTTTTTTTTTTTTTTTTATTTCAATGCCCGGAAAACAAGGTACAAAGTAAGTTCAAATTATACAAATATACTCCAGGCACGAAGGTGATACCTGAGTCCTCGCGTTGCAAAACAATGTATGAGGACCCAGAATAATGAATGTTGCAGAAAAAACATATTTCGACAACCGGTGTAAGGAGAAGCATCCTCAAGGAAAACTTAGATGTAAAATTAAAATTAAAATTTTAATTTTACATCTAATTGCGCTAACATTAACATTAATTAACATTAATACGCTCGCCCATGTAGATTTGGTAAAAATAATGCAAGGGGTGCCGATTTTTTACGGTCACGACATGTCGTCAAGGCTTCGTCGAGATGAAAAGGACAAAAGACAGTTGGCAGCACGTTGGATATGCAAAAGAAATGTCGCATTCTTCTAAAGAAACTAGGTCGGGGCCCGTCTATGAAACGGTAAATGCAAACAACGCGATCTTATAGAAAATCGAAACGCCCCTGCATGGTCCAAGAAAGTGAATCACAGCTTGTCCTTCTCACCCATGACCTTCAGAAATCCTTAGATGGACTGCTAGATTTGTTAACGGTAGAGTTGGTCGAGAGGATAGGTTGACGGACATGTTGTCAATTTTGGGATGGGAATCGTCAGAGGATCGTAGAAAAGAGACCAATATTGGGCTTCTGGCTCGTACTCTGAAGGGGAATGGTAATGTCAAAATTGGAGAAATTGTGAGACAGGCTCCTACTAGGTGTAAAAGAGCGGGGCATACTAAACTGACTCGTGACTCGTACTTCAACTCCTATTTCCCCAGAGCGTGTCGGCAGTGGAATAGCCTAAATGAGTCTCAAGTCAAGAGCCTGTTAGGATAGGACAACCACACCTTTGTCCTTAACTGGTCATACGACCCCGCCATATAGGCCCCATCCGGGGCTGCATGTGGGTACATATTGTAATTGTAAAGGAAGTTTCCCCTCACTTGGTCTAGTTTTAGTATTCTTTTTCAATATATATAGAAATACGACGAAGAAAAGGAGATCGCTGAATTCGTTCGGAGAAAACAGCAACAAGGGTATTAATAACATAGACTGTTTACTATTTCGCTACTATGTTATTATTGACATTGTTGCTGTTTCTATTTCGAACGAGTCCAACGATCTCCTTTTCGTAATCTTGATCTACAACTACAGCCTTCATTTTATGAGTTATCTAGAAATAAATTAGAATTTTAAGTGGTTAATGTTGATCACCTTGTTGATCACTCAAGTATCGATCGTTGCTGCGGACTCATTAGCAATTGTTGCCTGCCGCAAAATGATCAAACGATCGCTGCCTAGTTTTAAACGGCGTATCGAACACTAGGTGTGCTTTTTCTTATTAAGCGAAAAATTGCATTTTAATTTAGTGAGCAACCGCTGCTGATGCTCAGCGATTTACAGTTATTATCGTGGATTAACTCGATCCCGCAAATCAGTGAATCTAATGGAAAAGTGCAGCATCACGCCATTAGGACCACACGTACCGCCCCAACCCATTTATATATGCCCGAATAAAGAAGAAAAAATAGCTTCCCCGATCGATTTTTCCGTCCGGGCCAAAGTTTGGTTTATCTTCCTGAGATCGGTGATCTGTAAAACGTGTTAATAATTGAAATCGAAACTATTTTATATATCGACTAGCTGACCCGGGCCACGCCTTGCTGTGGTTTCCAGTTAAATGGCTATGTCACACTACCTCGTGCACACAATTTTCCCTTTTCCCTGTTTTCCCCGGAATTTTTTAGCCCGCTCGGCCACACTACCTCGTGCAAACAATTGTCCCGGTAATTTTTTATCCTGCTTTCCCATGCTTTGTCACTTTCCCGTGTTTTGTTCCCGTGCTTTGTCACTTTCCCGTGCTTTGTTGCTTTTATTTGGAACAAGAGGGGTTCCCAGCTTTGCCTGGGTTTACAGTAACCACCAATGAAATAAAAAAATAATTGTTTAAATTTACC
>JAQGBY010005684.1:0-14271 GCA_034698785.1 Mycogona germanica | reverse complement strand
TTAACGTTTGCGTTTATCGCGTGTCATCGTGTAAACGTAAAATAGCCGGTAAATTTAAACAATTAATTTTTTATTTCTTTGGTGGTTACTGTAACCCCAAGAAAAGCTGGGAACCCCTCTTGTATGATATAAATGTGGTGAATATTTCGCGTATGGTGTTTCCTAGACGCGAACCTTTGCCAGACATTTGGGTTGCACATCCTCGTAGATGAGAATAATCGAGTTGGGCGTCAGTCTTCCTGGTGCCACAGGTTAACAGAACATATTAGGTTTATTATATCGATGGCGGTAGAGATAGGGTAATACTTTTTGTAGTCGAGTTCCCCCTAGCCTCTCCATATTCTGAGTGCGAGTACATTTTAAGAAACATTCTTCCACATGCCCAAAAAAAAAATGCTCAAATAATTTAATAATACATTTTTTAATAAATACAATTATTTTAGCTTTGATCTGTCTTTAGAAGACATGTCAGCAGCCAATAATTTCAAATAGCCTATCTAAATTCCTGGATGTTAAAAATTCAAAAGTTTAATTAGCTGTTAAACAAAATAAAATGATTTATAAAATATAGATTGCAAATTAATAATATTCATGATTATAATTTGAATTATGTTTAAGAAAAATGATTAATTCATAATAAACATGATTACATTTTAATGAACATGCTGAACAGTTGAAAGGATGAATGGCAATAATTTTTTATCTTCCTCGTTTATAAATGCTTATTTAAAATCATCTGTGTAGGGACAAATTAGTAAATGTTAATATGATCATTATAATTATTAAAATCAATTTATATGTGTTTTTTGCAATTAAATATGAATAAAAATTGACACACAAAACTACGAATATTGTAAAGTACTGTAGATGTAACTCTTGTAGAGCACATGTAGATGATTTTTCAATCACAAATCTTATGGATGATTGGTTTAATTTTTTACGATCTGTGTTTGATGAATGTGGTTTATTTCTACATTGTAGTTTGAAAAATGACTTCCTATATAGCATTGGCGGAACCTCAACAACACCCTGATTCTTTCGTGTGGTCGATTCACTGGCTAATCATTTCCGCCTAATTGAGATTCTTGCGTTCGACGCATTGAATACCTCATAGAGAAGTTGATGGACTAGAAGTTCGACTTTGTGACTCGGTTGTCGCTACGCTCCAACAGAATCCATCATCGAACGATGGCATTGGCGTTTACGAAATCATTTTATCCTCTTGATACCCTAAATCCACTGCCGTGACGTAGCAAACCTGATGTAAATTTTTGTCTTTTAATTTTGATAAATCTTTACCGTCATGTAGATAATTCCGGCGACAAAACGTAATTTTATACAAGAGAGATAATTATAAAAGAGAGATAATTAAAACGCCAAGGTGTCGAATAACATAAAATAAAATGAGAGAGAGATGATGCTGGACACATCAAAAAATCCGGCGACGATCGAAAATTAATTAAACAAGAACAGCCACAGTTTAATAATCAGCAATCCAAATTTTCTACAGGACATACATTTACATAAGATTTTTATTTGATCAGTGACCAGTAATTGTATACGTTAAAAAGTTAACGAAAGTTGGTTCGGTTGTTCAGGCCCACGCTCCTGGTGGTGATTGACGAGTGACCAATAAAATTGCAGATATCTGAACCAACTTCAGTTTTATTCTTACAGAAGTCAAAATGGGTATTGCCGAAAAATGTATTCGATCAAATCGTCCAATGCATTTCTAATTTAATAAAGCGTCCTTTTCGATCCTCCAAGTGTATTTTTCTTTACATAACAAATGAGGTCTCATGATGTTTCAATGCAATAATAATACGAAAATTTCGAATTTTGTACAGTTGTTAATTTCACTCCGCTTCATTTTGTGTGTGTGGTCGAATTTTGTAGTAAGCATAAATGGCGTGGGCGTTTTCGCGTGAAGTCAGTGGCTCGCGCTAAATGGAGTACCTGGTGTCCCATTGGCACGACGAGGCTTCAGACTCTCCCACCTCCTCCCTCCCTGTTCGTCGTGGACAATGCGTCGTGGACCCCCCTCGACTATTTCTAGTAGTAGCCCCGGTCCTTCCTTTCCCATCTATATCTACGTTCGCGGAGATCGAGAGCTGGCTAATAATATTCGCGGGACCGCATTCGCCACCACCACCACCGCTCCTAACGACGGGGCTCGAGAATTAACCGACCCGTGAACCGAGTGGCTCGACGCGGCATCGGTTGCGAACGGTCCCGACGTCTGGTGTGATTCCCGTCTCCAATTGGGGGGGGGGGGGAGAGATAGAGAGAGAGAGAGGGCGAGGAAACAGAAATGAAGGATTTTCACTGGACATGACACAAGTGCATTATCACTAGATGGCGCTGCTCTCTTTTTGACTTTGGGTGCAGCGCCTTCTACATTTGATTTCCATTTTTGCTAAGAAACGATTATTTTTCAAATGAAGGACATGCTACAACAGGTAATTTATACTGTAGTTCTATTAGAAATTGTGCATAGCACCCTTTACACAATACAACTAACCCCTCGCCTTGCCAATAGAGAGACATACGGTTCTCGGTTTCTGAAAACTTGAGGATAAAAATGAATAGGCATTCGATTATGTATTGATTAAACCGTAATTTCAAATTGCCAGTACATTTTAAACATTAAAAACTGTTAGTTTTGCTAATCAATGTACAGTGCTGTACATTGTACACATAATGTGCCAATGATCTCAGAAGCTCCCCACCCGTGCTTTCCCTGCAAGACATGTTGCAACAGTTGCTTTTCTTCTTCTATCATGCAAGAGGGGGGGGGGTTCATAATATGCATGTATTATATTGCAATAGATCGTCTATCGTTACCTGACTACAAAACGATGAAATTTTTAATAACGAAAAATTGATTTACGAAGATACCCCCCCCCCCTCCTAGAAGGCTCTCGATCGAACCAATCAATTCGCCATGGATTTCATTCTGCAAGTGGGATTATTTGTGTGGTTGAAGTGTGATTTAAAAAATAGTTGGTTTTTACAATACACAGGCTATTTTATTTTAATTTTCTGTGATTTATTTTGTTGGAGGAATGACACCTCCGAGGGAGTACGAGTGCTCGGCGGTCTCACAAAGTTTGGGAGCCCCGAGCACCGGGTGCACCAGGGTCATCATGAGGTGGTGACTCTGGCACTGAACCGGTTACCCCAGGCAGGGGTAGTTCTTGTCTTGTTTGCTCTCGTCGAATTCTTCCGCCATCTTGTGACAAGCTTCTGAGAGTCTACTGTACAGTTGGGTGTTTCCACCCTCGGATTTCTACATATTTCATTCAGAAATTCGATTTCGATCGATAAAGGATAAACGAACTGTTTGCTGGTATCGGCTATTTCTATTTGATAGAAAGGGGTCCTTTTTTTCTACAGACTATAATTGTTAACACGAAGCAGTTAACAAATATACTTTTCCCCAGACATCCGACAATTTACTTGCCTTCTGGCAAATTACCCTGTCTTACGTCTGCACTTGCTGGGTCGTATCCCCCAAATCGCACTCAATTCTTCGTTGATAACAGAGTCCTAAGAAATCCCTCTTCTACACATAGCCAATTTGTAGCCGTTCGTGGCCAAAATCCAAGGTTTTAACATTTTAGTTGGTCTTCGATCTACTGATGAACATGTAATTGAATTTACATGTTATAAATGCTGATGCCACAATTGGGGGTGTTTTTATTAATTTATTTTTAATCAGGACAGCGATTTTATTATTTTATTTTTATTTTTATTGATTAGCGTATTTATATTTTTCCACCCTGCGATTTTTTTTAGACCAAACCCCAAGCGTAGTTTTTTTTAATATTTCGTATGTTTGTCCTAGCTCGTATTGTAGATTAATGAAATTGTTGACATTTCTTAAAATTGTAAATATCGACATCACTTTGAATTGTTCAGCAACATCGAGTATGTAAGATTACGGCAGAGTCTTAACAAATCGATTATAAAATTACAGAATCTCGTATAGAGCTATCAGATAATTCAGATTTAAATTTAATATACGAGAAATTTCATTTTTATATCAAATATTGCCAGCAACACTACATCAGAGTCTGTTCGGGACTCTTGAATATGGGACATGGCCAGGAAACGAACTAGAGTCAGAGGAACCACAATTATCCCTTTCTTGAAAAGAGGTATAGTCTACGTAAAATTACCAGGTCGCCCCCCCCCCTAATCAAATTGGTAATCGAATTTGTTTCGCGGCGAACGAAATTGAATGTCTATTCTTGAACTCGATTAAGTGCTCAGACAACAAGTCGGGTGTCGTGGCTGTGGGCCGTTCCGTTGTCTTCATTCATTGGGTCGAGCCATTCAACAACGTCACGAACGGAAGTGAGATAAGGGCCTGGACGGAAGTATTACGTTACCCGGGAGGTATAAAGATGGTGCTCCACACACATATATATATATAAAACGCTTACCTCCTTCAATTTCGTTCGGCGCCGATCGGACGATTCGGTTTTATCGGCGACAATTCATGTATTCCATTCCCCTCTCTCTCTCTATTTCTGGGATTCATTCATTACCGATCGTTGACTAGAAATTAAGCAATTCGTAGAAATCTACACACAACCTTATACCCATATTGTCCAATCGGTATTAGACAGATTGCGCAAATTTATTATCAATTCCAATGACAGAGGACACCAAACGTGAGCACTTTGTGAGAGAAAAGAAGGTGCCGAATCTATGATTCAACCCCAATCAAATCATGAGGATGCAAGTGGATTGCGTGTTTACCATGAGGCCCGGTGATCACGGTTTCGATTCCGGTCGAAACCATCGGAATTTTTCGATCGAGAGAAATTCATTTGCACACCTTATTTTGAAATAGAAGTAAAATCATGACCCGTAGCCGTACGATATCGGGACGTTAAAGATCCCTTTGCTAGGGAGTCTAGGCTAGGCAAAATTTCCAGGTCGCCTACCTGGGGGTTTAAGATGTTCAATCAACGGTGAACCTCCTTAACAAACATTTTTTTTGTTCAAATAAGCAAAAGCGAACAAGTGTCAAACCGCTAACATAAATTGCCTTTCAAATCCCCCGCCAGAATAATTTGCATAATAGCACTGTCCCAACAATGGCTCGTCTCTAATGTGAACGCTCGTTCCTGCTGTCAGCAAGTCCAGAGTTGCAGCGTATCTCGATAGAAGTAGATAAGAGGCAAAGTCGTACTTGAAATATAATAAAATAAAATATAAATTGAGTGTTTTCTATTATTTTATTTGAGAGTTTCTCGCCGACTCTGGTCGTCTTCTTTCGTCCGGTGCTGTCCCGGAACAGCCTCTATTTCATTATGAATTCGTTATGAATATTTTATTAGGAATATTTTATTTTATCTCGATAGAGTTGAACAACGAATCCCTGAATTGCCGGTCCAAGTGCTCTACCAATTGAGCTATCGATTCTCCTCTCGATAGAGTAGATCGAATTGTAAGCTTTACTGTCACACATGTGAACATTCTTGACAGTCCATTCTGAGAGCGTGACGTCATGCTCTCGCTAGAGCGCTCTATCATGTGAGCCGCGAATTAGTATTAGAATTTCATAACAAATTATATTGAACGCGCAGATATATTCGCTAAATTTCAATAAAATTCCACTTATCTTCTATCTTTTAGCTCGCAGGGTGGCGCTGACCACTGACGAAGGACTTCGTTGGTTCGATCCGAGCTCCTAGGAATCACCTGTATCAACAAAATAAAGACTCCCTAAACGGCGACTTAAAAGCTTTAAATGTTTTAAATGTTTGTCTAAACCACTCTCGACTACTGCCATCAACTGCCCACTCATTGACAAGTGCACACGTGTTGATCTGATTTTTTTCCTGATCGAGATTACGAATACAAGTTCAATCGGCTTAAGGAATTAAAACTGGATCCTGTATTTTTTTTTTTTTTTTGTGCGCGCGCCTGTTGACTTGAAATCGCCTTTCCTCCATTATCCCCCTGAGTCCTGAATCCCTGTGTCCCATCGAGGATAGAATCGATCGTATTTTCGTATTTAATATATATATATTTTTTTTAGAGCCCCCAGTTTTTTAACTTGAGCAGTAAAAACTATCGATAGTTTAATGAGTGGTTTTACTCAAATCAAGATTTTTGTTTCAGTGCCGAAACTTCTGTAGTGGCATTCACTAAAGTAAAATAAAAATATATATATATTTCAGTCTCATCTCGACATCCTGATGTCACTGTGTATCAGTTGGGTCATGCCCAGTCAACACAAGCATTCTTATTAAAAAAAAGTCTAGCCTCGTCACTTAAGGGATCGGATTTAAATCTAGACAAGACTATTGGTTCCATCTTTTTTTTAGTCCTCTCTTGGTGCTGCTATACGAAGGAAACATGATCACCAGCACCCCGTGATCGAATAATCGAGACCCCGAGAGTCTCGTCTTGAAATCTTCTGATTTCTCGTGACGTAGTCAGAGCGAGAAAGAATCCGAATGTCCAATCCTCTGTGACTGTAAAGGGGATATTTATTAAAAAATATTTTAATTTGCTAAAAATAAAATTGTGATATACATGTAACCTGTTTTGTGGAATAGCCGTAATGCTGACCTCGACAGAAATTTTAATGAAAGGCCGTCACTTTGACACTGAACCACCGCCACCCCTTAGTGCAAAACTCTTTGCTGCTGCTGCAAAGGTCTTCATATAAGAACGAAAGGCTCAACTGGCCCCAATGGAATTAGTTATTTTTGTCATCGAATATGAATGGAGAGAGGAAGAGAGCCAGATATGTGCTTTCATAACGGGTATAAAACCGCAGCAGGTGTGGTCCAGGGGCTGATCCGTAGCTCGCCACGCCATTGGCTGAACCGTCGACGAGGACGAGCGCGAGGCTCGATTTCTATTGGTCGGCGACACGCGTTTGGCGCGGTTCTTGTAGCACGCGTTCGCATCCACCCCACTTTTATCGCTCCTCTGTCATGGCGGCGGCGCGTGTGTTTTTCTTTTTTCTTTTTTTAAATGGTTATCCGGCGCGCCGTCTCGTGTATAGGCGATATTATTGAGGGGGATGAAAGGGGGGGGGATTTATTTTTCCAACGTGCCCTCCTCCTCCTCCTCTTCCTCCCGACAGAAAGCACAACACAGACTAATGAATGGGGTTTGGTGGCGGTGGTGGTAAACGGTGGACTGACTGCAGATTCGGTTGAGGTTTCGCCGCAGAGCGCATCTCTTTTTTGAGTCCGTCGCAGAACTAGTCGCCTGATCATTTCTCTGGGGGTAGTACGTCTTTGGCTAGTGTGCGGTAAAGAGGGTAGACAGTGTGAGTAGTGGGGGACCGGCTCATTTTTGTCCCGAGTTTAGAACTTTGGTGTCCTGCGTGTCCGAAAAATCCAACTCTGATAATTGCATCGCGGGAAGACTGTCCACGTCTGTCCCACACCCTGATCTGACAGTCGTACACTTCCGGAACGTCGGCCAGGTAGGAAGCACCTGTATTACCTTTTTTGTCATTTCATTTTCGTGGAGACTTCAATTTTGTGTAATTTGATTAATGATTTTGGTTAATACGGATTTACAACAGAATGTATGTTCATAGGGAAATCACGACGTAGCTATATTTAAAATTTATTGTGACATTTGTGTTTACTTATTTATTTTTAATCCAATTTCATTTATTTAATTTATAGAAAAATATTTTATTACATTCTTTGTTGAATTGCAAAACTTACTGGTTATAATTAATTTTACAATTTAATTTGCGTATTTTAATTTCGCGCATTTCCGTTTAGAGAGTATCCATATCCTAATCACTACCAATTAAACGTTAACTTTACCAATAACACAAGGTCAACTTTATTTGTCTTAATGTTGATTTGTTGACTGAACGCAAATATTAATTTATTGCGAAAATATTACGCAAATATTAATCCCTTTTCATTTTATTCTTAAAAACTTAAAACTGTTTCCTTTTAAATTGATTTATTAATAATTATAAGAAAATGAGTTTCAAAAATAAATAACCATTTGTGTAGCTGTATTCCAATCAAACCATAACGTTCACTTAATTCTCGTTTTTTATCTGTTGAAACATCAGAAACAGGAGTGAATTAGGTATCATGGTTTAGCTAATTTTCCTGAACGAATTCTCTCATTCATTTATTTTCATACATTTGGTCTGACATGCAAAAAACTACGACAATTCCGATATTTTATTGTTCATAGTATCACCTCACGTAAAGTGAGGACCGCTGAAATTTTATTATTCTAGGGGGCCGAGGTATATAGCTTGTTATCTCAATTTCTGGACCAAAGATTAATTTTCCGATAAATTTCTGTCGACTTTTGTTTCGGCAACAACACGTTGCTTTTTGCAAAGAGAGAGAGAGAAGCTAATGAGGAAGATTATCTATCGCTTGATGTTTGAGGGGAAAATTTTATAGGTTCTAAATGCGCCACAACACGCAATTTTTTCTAACTCACGGAATTGCCGTGACAATAACCACCTGTGTGTCTGAGAACGGAAAACATGTCTGTCCATTTCATTCTTCCTTCTCCTTTTCTTATGACGTCATCTTGAGTTAAAGTCAAGAGGATGCCGAATGTCCTCAGTGACCACAATGTTGTGTTCGGTTTCTCTAATTGTGCGGTACGCGTACACTTGACAACTTCCGCCAAAAGGTGGTCCGTCGGGTCTCAGGGGGATGTTTGTTTCTCGCCACTAGGTGAGATGATATTTTTACGCAGATTTAATGAGTTTGTTTTTAAGTGTGTGGCGCGGTGTTACGTGTCGCCCGTCCACCATTTTTAACGACGCCGTTGAGGACTGTCGCGTAATAGGCTTCCGTCTGCCGCCGCGACTCGCGGCCGCCTCCGAGACCAACTGCTCCTTGCGTTCCAAGTTAAGGGGGGGAGGTGGATAATGACGCGCCCCGCCCCACCACCCCTCAACCTCAACCTCACCCCCACTACAACACAACCCTCCCTCTCGTTTATTGTTGACGCGGAACAACAAGACCAACGCCAAACTGACAAAACGTGTAATTTTCAGGTGTGATAACTTGGCCAAGAAGGAATCCGTGGCGGTGCGTTAAGCAAACCACCCTTACTATCCCCCCCCTAAGCGCTCGATAGACGAATTTTCTATGGATGAACGCTGCAGTTGCTCCATCTCGTCAGCGTTTCAAAAGAAAAATTATTGTTTGAATAATTGTTTGAAATTAGTGTATAGAATAATTTTTTAAATGTTTATTATGGAGGTCATCTTCGGGCAACCTGGTAATTTTACCTAACCTAGGCTGCATAGGTTCATAGGTGCATAGTAGTCGAAAATGTTAGTTCGAGCACTGAGAGATAAAATACACTGTGATCCATAAAACAGAGCACCCCCAAAATAATAACAATATCTTCGTGAAAAATGTTTAGATTTAAATGAAATTTGGCACTTATATAGAACAATACATTTGAAACAAAAATAAATTATAAAATATGCTGAAAGTGTTTTTCGGTGGCCTTGACTTGTACAAGCCCGAAGTCGAACGAGCCATTCTTTGATTGACGAATTGATTATACGCTGGTCGAGTTAAATTCAAGTTTACCTAATTCGCTGTTTTTTGGTGATCTTCGATTTGTAAACCTTTTCCTGGAGAACTCTCCAAATTTTGTGGTCCACTGGATTCAAACCCGGACTATTTGGTGGCCAGTAATTTTTTTTAATCGCAAATCGATCTTCCTGAGCGAGCACCATTTTTGAAGCTCTCGATGTTTGGGTAGACGAACTTTATCTCAATACGCCACCTACGGGAAATAAAATGAAGCTGATCGCTACTAATTAAAGTAGAACACTGCAAAATTGTCATTTAAATCGATGCATTTTTCACGAAGTTGTGATATTTTTTATTTGGGGGTGCCCTCTTTTATGGATCACAGTGATTATTAATCAAAAGAACATCAGAGGTACCGGTGAACAAACACCTTAGCCTCCGGATAGCAGTGTAGATACTTGTATTTGGTGGTGGTGGAGGGGGGAGAAACTCTAACGTACCTGACAGTTGAGGTTCTGCTCGTGACACCAGTGGACCTCGGGCAGTTTTTTCTTTAGAATCGGATATCGACGCGCGATCGGCATCATCTGCCAACGTGTGACTGTCTCTGAGGGATGGGTCGTTTGTGGGGGATGGGGGTGCAAACCGGTAGTCCCCGTATTTTAAGTGCGATAATTACACGTATGTATTGGCCGCAGTGTAAATGCAGTCCCGACCGCGTGATTACAAATGAAAGCCACACGCAGGCGTTTGCGGTGGAAGTTTTTGGAAGGTGAATCCCTTCGGTCAGTTCATGCCAGATGTTGCCGTCAATTAAATGGGCAGGCAGGGGTGGTCAACAAGTGAAAGAAAATTTCGTATTACTAGTTACTTTTTACTCCACAAGATGCTATCGCCTATTTTTAGATTGCAAGCGTCAGGTGAAATGTTATTGCTTGAAATTGAATTTCAATCAATCAAAAAATACAACAATAAAAATCAATCAACAAAAATGGCTGATTGTGAAGGTTACAAGACCCTAATACTCATTTTATGCAAAAGTTGTAGAATCAATTCACTAATAATCGATATACCAAATTTTCGTTCATAATGATTATCATTTTGATTTTTAAAAAACACAGGTTGCGAATTCTAAGCCAAATAGTGGTGATACGTATAATTGCTATCCACTAAAATAAAATTATTAAATTATCATCAGAATCATTTGAAGAACAAAACAACTTGCAATGAACAAAACAACTTGCAATGAACAAAACAATATATATAGATTTTTAAAACCTCGAAGATCAGGCCTGCAAAAACAGTTTTCTGTGGAAAGTCTCACTTAAAAGGTACATTTTTTGGAAAATGGGAAATTTCACATGCAATTATCAGATAAAAGAGAAACAATGACGCAATTGGAGCAATTAAGTATAGCCTAGACTTGTGCGGAATCGCGACGCAAAACATGCTTGACTTAAAAACAGATTTTGTAGCCAAATGATATTGAAAATCAAACGCACCCTCTCCAATACATTTAAAATTCTCGAGTACAATCGAGGTACTTATTTTCGGGTAGATTATTTGAATTGCGTCAACAATAACTGAACAAGTCCGGATTTGATGTTTATGAGAAGCAAACTTTGTATATGGATTAAAAGATTTAATAATTGGGGAGAGAAGATTCCTGTGAAATTATATCACTTTGTTCTGCAAAATTCGAATAAAAGTTGATAGTGGGCTCCTCAATGGTGGTACGAGTATGGCTGATGTTCGAATCTTGTGACCATCATTTGTTCCTAGCACCACCAAACACTTGTCGAAGAAAGGTGTCGATTTCAATTTCGGCTACCGGAGTCGTATCTTTGCGGCCAACGGTGGTTGACGTGAGGATCCGCTCAAACCGGAAGTACAGACCAGCCACCACTAGAAAGCGTTGATGGAGTTCGTGTACCGCGACACGGTGATGGAGCCCTAGTCGGAGCTTGATGGCCTGCTGGGAGCGAGGCTGGGACCTGATTTTCAGATGCAGGACGATACCGTGGAATCGTTATCCGTCAGTGATGCGGTCTTGAACCGTGTTGCAATAATTCAGTGCTGGGGTCAACATGGGAACCTTAAGAAATTGGAGTTGATCGCTTATCGGCGGATTTTGACTAAGTAAGGAATAAGTTTTGCGCGTTTCGAATATGTTACTTTTTTCGGGCATGTTTATCAATCGAAATCGAAATCTAAGTTGTATTTGATTTTGTAGAGAGATTGGTTGGGTGCTAATCTTTTTTTTTTTGTGTGTGAGTGTATCGAGAAATGTCTGAACACCTTTTGTGTGTGCATAGGGAATAGGGAGGCAAGACCTTTACTATAAAACTATTGAACGGGGAGGGGAAGCTAGAGCTGGGTTCGATATCGATTGAGGGGTGTAGGCCTAACGAGCAGAAACTTGTAGCCCCCAGCCGAATTCCAACTTTTTTTTTCAGTAAGAAAGAGAGACAACACAGGAGGGACATTGGACATTGGACGAGGAATTCTTTATCCTCCTGATAAGAACTGTCCATAAATGGACCAAATCAGTTTTGGTATGAAACGTTTAAACGTGACGTCACGTGTTCCAGTCGATAATTAGTTAACCCTCAAAAATCAAATTTCGAATACTGTTTTGCAATATTTTAGTGTGTAGCGTCGTTGGAAAATGTGCGCCAAAAATGAAACAAATTAATAGTTTTCGAAACAAAGTCCATTTGTTGACAATGTCGCTATTTGAGTTAATATTGTTATTTTATATTATTATTTTTTAATATTTTGCTGGAACAAGCAAAATATGTGCGAAAATTATTATTTTTATTTCAATGAACACAATTTGGAGGCAATGTGCTGTCGACAACCGGGGAATTGCCGAGACACTTTTTGCTGGTGACCGCTTATTAAAAACACGTATTTGTTAAAGGGGTCTTGGGACCATGTTCGGAAGGAAATAATGTAAATACTTAGGCGCTGCATTTATCGTTCGTCTTTTTCTTCAGTTCAGTTGGGCCCTTGACACCTTCTTTTCCGAACTGAAGTTCTCTTTTTTTCCACGAAAAGTGAAAATATCGCGATAAAACGTTAATCGGGCGTATGAGTAGTCTATTATTGTGCGAGCAGCCACGGTAGGCCCCGGAGGCGATCTTGAAACCCCGATTGGCCTAGTCACCATGTTGGTGAGTTCGTTATGTGTCGACGAGGGAATGGAGGAATCGAGTGTGAACCAGACGTTTGTCGCACAGTTTTTCGTTCACCGTCTTCAAAATTGAAATACTCGTACAGTCAGAATCTGCTCTTTAAAAGAACTACCAAAAAAACATATTAATAAAATCGAATATTTCGTGCCATTCTACCTAAATGTTCAATGTCCTATCCCAAGAAGAGTTTGCCCTAAGTACAATTTTAAACAGTGCTCGTGATACGTCATTATTTAAAAAAAATAATTTAGTGTTGATATTATACATTAAAGAGTACACTCGTTTCTGAATGAGGGACAATTGAAAGCGCCACAAGCGACGACAATTTCAACTGAAATGCAAACGTTGGCCGCCACAAACGTTATTAAAACCTGCTATGCATAATGAGTATTGATTTGCAAAACCCATATATATTTTTCTTAGCTCAACTGTGGTTTCCCTTATCATAATTGAATTGCTAAATTGCTTAAATACATGTACAGGTGACCCGTTTCTGGATGAGGTGTCAAAAAATTATTATATTCAGTATTTTTTGCTCTGTTAGAACAGTAACCATCTGCGATTAGAGAAACGGAAAATGCCAGTCGATTTTTATTTCCAAAATAATGAAATAATTTAATTTATAATTTTAATATATCAATACGTTTAAACATGATCATAACTTGTTTATTAATTTTCGTGATTCATTATTTTGGAAATGTTCGGCTTTTTTTTCTCAGGACGGTATATATTTAACTTCATGTTATATCTTTTTGACAAAAATAGGCGAACAACATTTCAGAATTGTAATATCTCTAATTTTCCAACCCTGAAAATATTTTGAACTCCTATTTGCGTTGACTCACAACAATGTCGAGGAGATTTTTCTGTTCGTCCTACAAGCTTATTATATTATTTCGTAACTAACAAATTGCCCCAAGCAGTGTGCCGTTGAGTTACGCTGGTGTGACTGTGTCCCGCTGTGAGGGGGAGGGTCCTTGAAAATTCAGCATGTGGCCCTTTTAGTGCATCCGTGGATTCGGCGATCTCTAGCCAAGCGTGGTTTTTATATGCTCGGTGTTGGCGTTCAACACGTTGCACTACTTGACGTTGGGATTTTAGACCAACTGCCATTGCTTGGGCTATTGAACGTCTCTGGTGAACAAAAAATCACCCTCGATATAGGCCGAACTACATAAGTGTTCCCACTTATGGGGCACTTGACGTATAATGCCTCTCGCGTCACACGTTTGTCGTCACTGTGTTGATTACGCTCACGTTGGACGCCTTTGGTCGCACATGGAAATCTAATGGTATTTCTAGGGATTTTGTGCCGTTGCACTTTATCACCAGCTGGTGCAGAATTCGGCAAGTTTCTCTTGCCGTCGCTAGCGGCGCCTTCTCCTTCGAATCCCGGTTCACCGCAAGGAACGTTGAAAACCCTTAGTATGCGATAATCCAAAAGAACTATCGATTGTGCAACTGGACTTCAACTGCACACTTAAAAAAATGTCTCATTTTTAAGACATTTATTGTCTTTTGAGATGTGGAAAAATTAAGAGAAATAAAAT
>JAQGBY010005683.1:0-14271 GCA_034698785.1 Mycogona germanica | reverse complement strand
GATGAAGATGTAACTGATGCCCCAATTAGTTCTATGAAATCCGCCACTGAAGAAACAACTGCCAAGTATAGTTCTATAAAATTCACCACTGAAGAAACAACTGCCCCAAATATATCCATCAAATACAGTACTGAAGAGAATATCCCTGATATCTCTGATGAAGATGTGACTGATGCCCCAATTAGTTCTATGAAATCCACCACTGAAAAAACAACTGCCTCAAATAAACTTGTTAAGTCAACCACTGAAGATATCATCCCTGATATATCTGATGAAGATATAACTGATTCCACAAACAAGATTATGAAATTTACCACACAAGAGACAACAGCCTCAAATATATTCATCAAATACAGCACTGAAGAGAATATCCCTGATATATCTGATGAAGATATAACTGATGACACAATTAGCCCTATCAAAACAAACACTGAAGAGGTTCTTCCTGAAGCCTCCCTTGAAGAAATCACAGACACCACTAAAGAAACAACTGCCCCAAATAGTTCTATTCAATCTACCACTGAAGCAACAACTGCCTCAAATATAATAGTTAAGTCTACCACTGAAGATATCATCCCTGATATATCTGATGAAGATATAACTGATTCCACAAACAAGACTATGCAACTTACCACACAAGAAACAACAGCCTCAAATATATCCATCAAATACAGCACTGAAGAGAATATCCCAGATATATCCGATGAAGGTACAACAGATTCCACAAACAAGACTATGAAATTTACCATACAAGAGACAACAACCTCAAATATATCCATCAAATACAGCACTGAAGAGAATATCCCAGATATATCTGATGAAGATATAACTAATGCCACATCAATATCAAGCACTGAAGGAAATATTCCCAATACCTCTAATGAAGATATAACTGATGCCACAAATACCGCATCAATATCAAGCACTGAAGGAAATATTCCCAATGCCACTAATAAAGATACAACTGATGCCACAAATACAACATCAATATCAAACACTGAAGGAAATATTCCAAATGCCTCTACTGAAGATATAACTGATGCCACAAATACCACATCAATATCAAGCACTGAAGGAATTATCCCTGAAGCCTCTCTTGCAGAAATCATTGGCACAACTGTTGCAAATGTATCCATCAAATATAGCACTGAAGAAAATATTCCCAATACCTCTGATGACGATATAACTGATACCACAAGTGCCACATCAATATCAAGCACTGAAGGAATTATCCCTGAAGCCTCTCTTGCAGAAATCATTGGCACAACTGTTGCAAATGTATCCATCAAATATAGCACTGAAGAAAATATTCCCAATACCTCTGATGACGATATAACTGATACCACAAGTGCCACATCAATATCAAGCACTGAAGGAACTATCCCTGAAGCCTCTTTTGAAGAAATCACTGACACTACCACAAATGTATCCATCAAATATAGTACTGAGGAAGATATTCCCAATATATCTGATGACGATATAACTGATGCCACAAATACCACAACAATACCAAACACTGAAGGAACTATTCCTGAATCCTCTCTTGAAGAAATCACTGAAACAACTGTCACAAATGTACCAATCAAATATAGCACTGAAGAAAATATTCCCAATATATCTGATGATGATATAACTGATGCCACAAATACCACAACAATACCAAACACTGAAGGAACTATTCCTGAAGCTTCTCTTGAAGAAATCACTGAAACAACTGTCACAAATGTACCAATCAAATATAGCACTGAAGAAAATATTCCCAATATATCTGATGATGATATAACTGGTATCACAAATACCGCATCAATATCAAACACTGAAGGAAATATTCCCAATACCTCTAATGAAGATATAACTGATGCCACAAATACCACAACAATATCAAGCACTGAAGAAACTAACCCAGAAGCCTCTCTTGAAGAAATCACTGGCACAACTGTTGCAAATGTATCCATGAAATATAGCACTGAAGAAAATATTCCCAAAACCACTAATGAAGATATAACTGATGCCACAAATACCACATCAATATCAAGCACTGAAGGAAATATTCTCAATGCCTCTACCGAAGATATAACTGATGCCATGAATACCACATTAATATCAAGCACGGAAGGAAATATTCCCAATACATCTAATGAAGATATAACTGATGCCACAAATGCCACAACAATATCAAGTACTGAAGAAACTATCCCTGAAGCCTCTCTTGAAGAAATCACTGACAAAACTGCATCAAATGCATCTGTGAAATTTAGTACAGATAAGAATATTCCTGATATCTCTGATGAAGATATAACTGATGCCATGAATACCACATCAATATCAAGCACTGAAGGAACTATTCCTGAATCCTCTCTTGAAGAAATCACTGAAACAACTATCACAAATGTATCCATCAAATATAGCACTGAGGAATATATTCCCAATATATCTGATGACGATATAACTGATGCCATGAATACCACATCAATATCAAGCACTGAAGGAACTATTCCTGAATCCTCTCTTGAAGAAATCACTGAAACAACTATCACAAATGTATCCATCAAATATAGCACTGAGGAATATATTCCCAATATATCTGATGACGATATAACTGATACCACAAATACCACAACAATATCAAGCACTGAAGGAACTATCCCTGAAGCTTCTTTTGAAGAAATCACTGACACAACTGTTGCAAATGTATCCATGAAATATAGCACTGAAGAAAATATTCCCAATACCACTAATGAAGATACAACTGATGCCACAAATACCGCATCAATATCAAGCACTGAAGGAAATATTCCCAATGCCACTAATAAAGATACAACTGATGCCACAAATACAACATCAATATCAAACACTGAAGGAAATATTCCCAATGCCTCTACTGAAGATATAACTGATGGCACAAATACCACATCAATATCAAGCACTGAAGGAAATATTCCTAATACCACTAATGAAGATGCAACCGATGCCACAAATACCCCATCAATATCAAGCACTGAAGGAAGTATTCTCAATACCACAAATGAAGATACAACTGATGCCTCAAATACCCCATCAATATCAAGCACTGAAGGAAATCTTCCCAATACCACTAATGAAGATACAACTGATGCCACAAATATCCCATCAATATCAAGCACTGAAGGAAATATTCCCAATGCCACTAATAAAGATAAAACTGATGCCACAAATACAACATCAATATCAAACACTGAAGGAAATATTCCCAATGCCTCTACTGAAGATATAACTGATGCCACAAATACCACATCAATACCAAGCACTGAAGGAAATATTCCCAATGCCTCTACTGAAGATATAACTGATGCCACAAATACCACATCAATATCAAGCACTGAAGGAAATATTCCCAATACCTCTACTGAAGATATAACTGATGCTACAAATGCCACAACAATATCAAGCACTGAAAGAACTATTCCTGAAGCCTCTCTCGAAGAAATCACTGGAACAACTGTTGCAAATGTATCTATCAAATATAGCTCTGACAAAGATATAACTGATGCCACAAATGCCACAACAATATCAAGTACTGAAGAAACTATCCTTGACACAACTGTTACAAATGTATCCATCAAATATAGCACCATAGAAATTATTGGCTCTGTCAAAACAAACACTGAAGAAACTATCCCTGAAGCCTCTCTTGAAGAAATCACTGACAAAACTGCACCAAATGCATCTGTGAAATTTAGTACAGATAAGAATATTCCTGATATCTCTGATGAAGATTTCACAAATGTCACCAATATTACAATGACATCCACTACTAAAGAAACAACTGCTTCAAATATACCTGTTGAATATACCACTGAAGAGATCATTCCTGATATCTCTGATGAAGATTTCACAAACATCACCAATATAACAATGAAGTTCACTACTAAAGAAACAACTACTTCAAATATTCCTGTTGAATATACCACTGAAGAGATCATTCCTGATATATCTGATGAAGATTTCACAAATGTCACCGATATCACATTGAAGTCCACTACCGAAGAAAGAACTGCTTCAAATAAACCTGTTGAATATACCAATGAAGAGATCATTCCTGATATATCTGATGAAGATTTCACAAATGTTACCAATATCACAATGAAATCTACTACTGAAGAAAGAACTGCTTCAAATAAACCTGTTGAATATACCACTGAAGAGATCATTCCTGATATATCTGATGAAGATTTCACAAATGTCACCGATATCACATTGAAGTCCACTACCGAAGAAAGAACTGCTTCAAATAAACCTGTTGAATATACCACTGAAGAGATCATTCCTGATATATCTGATGAAGATTTCACAAATGTCACCGATATCACATTGAAGTCCACTACCGAAGAAAGAACTGCTTCAAATAAACCTGTTGAATATACCACTGAAGAGATCATTCCTGATATATCTGATGAAGATTTCACAAATGTTACCAATATCACAATGAAATCCACTACTGAAGAAAGAACTGCTTCAAATAAACCTGTTGAATATACCACTGAAGAGATCATTCCTGACATATCTGATGAAGATATCATTGATGCTACAAATATATCCATGACCAAACTAACTGCACCAAATGTGACTGTTAAATACAGCATCGTAGAGAATATCCCTGATATATCTGAGGAAGATATAACTGATATCAAAACTAACATAGAAGAAACTCTCCCTGAAGCCTCTCTTGAAGAAATCATTTACACAACTGCCATAAATAAAATATCTATAAAATATAGCACTGATGAGACAACCTCTGATATTTCTTTTAAAAATGACACAGATGGCACTACCCTAAGTACCTTTATTAAAGATAGCAGTTTTAAGACTTCCATTTATAATGACACGAGACTAACCCCAGAGACAAACATTCAAACCACATCTTCATATGGTCTAATATCTCCTATAGATGGCATTGTCTTAACTACAACCCAATGCAACAATGATGATCAAGATTGTAATATTGCAGAATTTGAAATGACATTTGATCAAAATGAAGAATCGTTCATTTCAGAAATAGAAAATAGTGTCAATTACAGTGCCTATTTACCCTATGGTAAATTTGATATATATAATGTTATTGATATATTTAATGACTTGGCAATTGTTGACAAGACAATAAAGAGGAATTCTTCTAAGCAATTTACTAGAGATGACAAACTAAAAATAATTCTCCTGTTACGAGAAATATTAAGAGAGCATAATTTTATAGTGCAAAGTAACAACACAAAAGTCCCAATTTTGTCTATAAAGAGGTTGATATCATTCTTTGTCAAGGTAGTGAAAAATGGTGATAAACTCACTGATAATGATGGCAATGCAATGGCACAATCAGAAATCGATTTTAATTTGAAAACTATAAAGCTTATTATAGATAGTGATGGGGAAATAGTGGACAGTCAGAACAAGCAAGTGACATCACGAGACACCTACTTTGTGGTGTCGGTGCTTCACAATATAAACATCATGAATGGAACTATGTATGACAACAGAGGAATCCCCATTGACCAAGACATAGCCAAGAAGATCACAACCACTATGGACCTGTACAAGGACCGAGAAGGCCAGATCACAAAGGCAAATGGTGAGCCCCTGGATGATAATGACATAAACAAATTCTATGACATCCTCCTAATTATTGGCAAGAATGAGGGACGGCTGCTTGACAAGGATGGTCACCCACTCAGTGAAAACTCCATTAGCTTTGTGGTTGAAACAATAACCAGCTTTGTCAGGCATATTGTCATGCACCACAGCCCAAAAGATGCTGTGCTGGTGCCATCAGCCAATGAGTTAAACCGGCTCAAGATAGAGTTCCTGCTGAGCAAGGTACCAAAAAGAAAAGCAATCATACCCTATGGCATATATGAGATATTCGAGTTCTTCCCTAAACTTCAGAATAAACCCATCCGACAGGATTACCTCTTTGATGGTGACCGACCATTCACCCATTATGAGATCAACAAGTTCATAGAGGTAATTCGTCAGATTATAGAATCCCAGCGTCGGTTCATTGATAAGAATGGCAGATTCCTTTCCTATGGTGACATATACACACTTCTCAATTTCCTCATCAAAATATTGAACCGTGGCCGACCTCTGACCAAGGAGGAGATGGTCAAAAAGAGTTACCAATGGGAACTCAAAGTCAGTTCAGAGGAGGTCAGCAGCATTGTGGAACGGATCATTGAGAATCGAATGCAAATTGTTGACAAGGACAAGAAGGTGGTGGCCTTCCAACAGATGTATCAGGTGTTTCCCCATCTGTTGCAGATGGACAGCTACAAGGGGTACATGGTTGATGCCAATAGGAGACGATTGCCCAAGGCCATCATCAAAGCCCTGGTGGTCATCATCAAATCATTCCTCCAATTTGGTGGCAAACTGATTGACAAGCTGGGTGTCCAGTTGGAACCAAATGAAGTTGAGGAGATGCTCCAAAGTTTGGCAATCACAGCAGAAAATGATGGTAGATTCATGAGTGGATCTGGGCAACCTTTACCTACAACTCAGATACAACGCTATATTCAAGTGTTGCATCGAATACCCAATGTGGCCATTAACTTGGGTGAAGGCTGGGATCTCAAGCGGTCTATCATTGTGCGAGTGAAGGCCATCAATAAGAGTGTCATCAAGAACACAGCAGTCACTTCTACAGTTATTAATGATACCAATGGAAATGAAATTCCATTCAGTGAAGAGGTGTTGCAAAAAACTGCTCAGCTGCTTTCGCGAGCTGCTTTGAATGGACGACTGTTGCTGGATGAAAACAAAAAAACTATTTCATTGGCCAGCATTCGAGAGTTGCTGGAGATGATCAAAATAATCAGCAGTCAACATGGTAGATTAGTCGACAGCACAGGAAAAGCGCTTCCTAAGGACAAAATCACCAGACTAGTTAATGTCATTGGTCAGTTGGGAAAATCGGAAGGGACGGGTCATCCGAAGAACAAGATTGTAGATGGTTTTAAGAACAGGGTTGCCAACAAAATTTTAACTCTGAAAAATGTTTTTAATGGCATAAAGAAACAATATTTATAAATGTAATGGACATTTGGTCCATCAGAGACTATGGGTTTTGGAAATTTGATGATTCATGAAAATTGGTGTATATTAAAAAACCATGAATAAAAGTAATTCGATATTGTGTTTGTTAAAATGTGATGTCACATCAATGGTCCAGTATATATTTGTAATAATTAAGTACAATAATTTCTAAAATAAAGTAATAAATAAATAATGTCTCGACAAAGGCGACTTTCCCATATCTGACAGTGATACTATCGATTCCACGGAAGACATCTTAAAATAATGTATTTCCGATCTTTAAAAAAATTCTAGAACGATCGCTTGTCGATTGTCGGAGGCTTCGTTCTGTAATTGTAAAACTAATTTACTAATTAGCTCGAGAATCTGTAATCCTAACACTTTGTTCTTTCTTTTATAGTTTATTTCCTTAATCTGTTAGTTCAACCATTTAATCGAACGGCTAATGAACGGCTTAAAGAAATTGAATAAAATTTGAGCTGTAGATAATTCCGCAAATTTGTAGTCGAGTGCAACTTATTTCAGATCTTGATTTTGCGTATTTCTCGAGATAGGAGTCGTTGAAGTTTCAAGCGTTGCCATTAATAAAAGGAAAATTCCAAGATGGCGTCTCCACTTGACTAAAATGGTGCAGAACTTTCGAACGCCATTCACGTGCTACCAGTGATGCCAGCGACATTTGCCACACTTGATCCCGAATTTCTAATTATTATTCAATTAAAACCTCGGAGTACTATTTCACAAAATAGGAAGAAAATACATTTTCGCTATGAAGAGATTTGATATTTAAATTGAAAAACGTTTTGGGAATCCTAATTTTTTAAGAAATTATGTGTTGCGGCGTTTGCGGCGTCATTGTCATGATGAAGTTTATAAACTGCTAAATTAAACAGTTAAATTCGCTGCCATGTCGGGGAAAGCGATGCGGGCTATATCTTTAGTATTTAAATTTTAATGAAAGCTTGTCCACTTGGATCGGGTCACAGGAGGTCACATTTGTTACTATTGGTGTCACGGGCGGCCATTGTCGTCTTTCCACGACTACCGCACACACATACCATCAATAATGATGGCCTGTGTGGGGGATCAAAGCCCTCACGCCCCGATTAAATCCTTTCACGTCTTGCCCGGTGCAGCCATTGTTGGACTCTTTTGGTGGCCGAGCCGACAATAGAAACTGTCCGGGACCCGTTGCTTACCAGAAACCCCAAAATGTCGAACGAGCCCCTGACAGTGGTTCGTAAACTATGTGTGCTAAACATTTGTAGCATAGCACTTTCAAATTCCAATTTTTTGTTATTAAATTCTACAGCGTTTAGTAGCATAGCAGCGTTCTACTTTTATTTTCTTTGTTGTTGATTGTGGTGGAATTACAATCTTCTGAGTTTCTGGCTAAAGATGTCTTCAAAAGTCGTTCAACTCCACGACTTTAAAACTGACACTGTAACTGGTAGGTTAAATTGCGTCGGTATCAGACAAATTGCACTTCTTTGTTTATTTATTTAAATAACTATTTAGTGATTTTTATTTACTCGACTTTGCTTGGCCATTATTGCATAATGTACCGCATTACGTCTGTGCTCGTATGGTTTTGAATTGCGCGCTTACAAGGGGCAATCATGCGTTAGAGATTCCTAACAAGTGGGATGAAAAACGTCTGGAATATTTTAAATAAAAATGGGGTTGTTAAAATGGGGAACAAGCCGGACGACAAGAGACGAACAAGAATAATATAATAATAGTAAACTATTATTTACAATGAAAAAATTTAACTAGAAAACCGTGGGAACTGACGCCACAGATTTCTAGTTTAATTTTTTCATTTTAAATAATAGTTTGCTGTTATTATATTAGATAAGTTATCGCCAACTCTCATTCATCTTTTTTCGTCCGGCCTGTCCCGGGCACAACCCCCATTTTTATTGAGAATATTCCAGACGTTCTTAAATCGAACCCTGATTTAACTACAAATAAATTCGGTCTGCGCAAAGGACTTGAACGACTCTCACGCAATTCAAGGTATTTTAAATTTTCAATATAGAAATTATACCAATTAAGATGACTGACTGCTGGTGGCTTTTAATGTTTCAAAATTTGAAACTTTGTATGACCACTTTTCTTGTCGTTGAAATACAAAAAAAAAAATGGATTACAAAAAGTAAAAAAATTAAAATACATTTTTGATAGGCAATATTATAAAATAATATTTTCTTTAATTATCACACAGAGACCTTGGAACAACATATGATAGGCTGTGAAACTGATATATGACTAACATCTTCTCCCTCCCCCAAGATACATACTCTGTATTTCTGGTAGTGTTCCAGACATTTGATGTAAAGTATGCACAAGTTATCTGGGAACAGAGGTACACGGGAGGGTGACCACTTGGATGTTTGAGACAGAAGTGACGTTCATGACTTGCAGGTTGGAGGTTGGACTTGAGACCAGCGCTGCAACTGCTTGTTCCTCCTACTCGATCGTGGTGGCCTGCATTTCTTGGCCGGAAGTGTTCTTGCTTGCCCAACCTCTCTGACCGGGATCTCTTTCTTTAGCTGATCAGGTGCAGACTCCATTGCAGCTGTGGCCCCATTATTTTGACAGCATATTTCTGCAGCATTTGGTTTCGTTTTGTGTTGCTCCCTTTCCGATTGCAATAAGGCCAGGAAATTGCCTGAAATTTCAGACGACCCCATGGTAGATGATTTGATATTCAATTCCTCCAATGAATGACTCGTACCTGATACCCATTTGGGAGTATTCCAGGTCTTCATCTCAGCTTTCAAATCGTCGATCTCTCTCTGTGTCGTCAGCTGTAACTGCTTGGCCTGCTCCATCTCAGCCAGGTGGCGGTCTGTGGTGGTCTTAAGGAGGACCTCTCCATTTGCCAGCTCACCAAACAGCCTCACGCGGCAATCCTCCATCTCGGCCAGCCTAAGTTTGAGATGACTAATGGCGAGGTACATCATTGACCCGATCATTTTCCAGGGGGTGTTATTCATTAAATCATCAGTCATTTGATCCAACTTTACCAGGTACTCTGCTATTTTGGTATCCATATCGGCCATATCACTGATCCACTTGTCCTGCAGAAGGAGATATACACTCTTTGATTGAATTTTTGGCATCAAACTGATATAAGGGACTTTGTTAATACACGATTACACAGAAAATGAGTAATCCAGAAAGTTCTATGTAATGATGTGCAATTTCATTGAGTCGTCGAAGTTTATAAATGGGGAAATAGTGTTTCAAAATACACCACGGACTAAAACAAAAGGAGCATGTTAAAATTTACAATTAAAATTGGAAAATGCAAATAGAATCAAATGAAATTTCGCACACTTATTGGCAATACATTCCTTTTTAAATTGCCATGGTGCACATGCGTGTATGTGACGTCATCATTTTGCATTGCAATTATAAAAATGGCACTCAGTGACGAGAATCGCAATTCAATCAATTCGAATAAAACATCAAATTCGTTGCTTTGATGTTACCATTTTTATTTTTAATAATATTAAGTGAAACAAAAATAGTCCGATTATTAGGGAACTTGAGCTTAATTGAATTCAACTGTATCCACTTTAGAATTCCAAGACTCAAAATTAAATTTTCAAATATTTCACTATTAAATTTGCCCTTCGAGAGTGGCGCTTGTCGATTGCCACTGAAATACGTCACTTTGTAGCGCGATTGCTCAACTCGTTCAACTAAAATAATATTGTGACCTTCGACATAACAATTCTGATGCCAAATGACTTATTAACGAGTTTCCATACAAAAGATGGATTAAGGCGAATTTGAAGATTCTTTTGCAAAAGATAAACCAAACCGAGACTGTCTTTCTTTGTGAAACTTCTGAATGACCACAATAACTGACAAAATTGAAAATAGAGCATATGAACCCATAAATTTAATAAGAACAGCGATTTTTTTAAATTTAATATTTCTGTGGAAAATGAGCTTCGAGTGTTTATTTGAAATCAATATTATTTATGAAGTGAATTTGACCCTCTTGGGCCAACCTCTCTTATTTCTGCTCTCCTTGATACCTTCCCATTCAGCCACCAGTCATCATCGTCACCATCCTTGACATTGATGTTGAATGAGACAAAGAGGAAAGTATCAGGAAGGGTAGACCCCCCCCTGATTACTCAAAGCTGTAAGAAAACCTTAATTTGGGATCTGATTTTGGTCACAACCAAAACGAAAGATTGTTATCGGCAGCAACAATACAGTCATATAACCAAATACATGCATTTTCTTTATTAAAAAAATAGACGCCACATATGCAAGTGTGGAATTAGTTTGCTTACCTCACTGACAGCAGCCTCCCTCCAGATTGAAGACTTCTTGAATTCTTCTTCTACCACCCAGTGGAACGTAGAGTAGCGCTTCTTTGCTTCCAAAATCATTTCAGCCACCCTTGTCTTCATGAGCTTTATCTGGGATTGGGCCAGATCACATTCATGGTTTGATCCTGTCATGGACCTTTTATGGAAAATTAATTTTTAATGACCAGAGATACCAAATTTTCGATTTTACCATAAATGTGAAAATGAATGTCTATTCGCCACTTCTTAACCATTTGGGTCATGGAACGTGCTTATTTGAGGAGTCAAAGGTGTTAAGTATGTGAAAAATTGCAGGAAAAAATAGTGATCTAGGATGAAGAGCAATAAGCAAGGGGTCTATGGAGGGGGGTCAAAAGACCAGTTGGATTTATTAAAAAGAAAACTCAGAATTTGTGGCTCTTTCTGGCGATTTTCTACACACTTTAGGTAAATAGGAATTAAAATATGATGCAGATGTTCTACTTCTGCTAAATTCTTCTAATCTTGTCCCAATCCACAAATGTAGATGAGGCAACTTACTTGGAATTATACGATCTCAAAATCAAATTTAAAGTAAAAACAAGTCCTCAGCATGCGACCTTTCCACCGAACACAGAATAAAAATATCAAAATCAAAACTCACATCTTCAGTATACAAATGTCGGCATCTTTCTCATTCATTTTCATCTACAAAAAAAAAGAGGATAAATATTTTAAAACTCCTTAATTATTCAGGAATTTGCTAATCTGAAAACAATTTTGAAAAGTGTATTTTAATGCGCACACTACAGATTTCTAAGTAGTTCATATAAATTCTAAAAATTTATGCAGTGAATCATTTAGCAACTGTTTCAAGTGGTGACTTTTCATTCGGGAAACATTGCTGTTTCAAACCATTTTTATTCAAATAATTTCCCAGTTTTATTATCCCGTGCGAAGCTGGGTCCTTTCACCTAGTATAATTATAATAATTCTTGGTTCAAGTCTTACAATTGACTAAAATAGTTTTGATTACAAAATGCTATCGTCACCTTGAGAGAATCACATTCTGCTTCGATGATGGCAGGATCGTTTTGATCAGTTGTGACGACATCAAAGTGCAGCTCCTTGATGGTGGAACTGTCCCTGATGGCGACACGGCACTTAGGGCAAGTCATGCTGATGGCCAGCCACCCTTGGAGGCACCGTTTGTGAAAGGTGTGGCCACATCCGGTGGCCGATATTGAATCGTAGGTCTCATCATTCTGGAGCAGCACCATCAGGCCTCTACAGATAGAACACTCAATGCTCATGGTGGATGTAATAGTTTGGATCTTGGGGAAAGAAACGAGAAAATGGTTAAAGTACATTTTGGAACATGTGGCAACAGGTCTCACCTCTTCCGCAACACTTATCAAAAGACCCCACCAGCAAAACCTTGTCGCCCCCTTAGAAGGCATCCAAAGACATGCAACCAGACACATCCTGCGTGACTACAGCCGGAACTCCTGCATCACTAATGGCCATATGCACCAACCAAAGTTAGCTCTCCTAAAGTTGAAGCAAACAAAATTCGATAATTGCCTAACCCATTAATGTTTTTTAGCAAACATGAGAGCTGGCATGAGCCAAATTAGGCTACCCTACAGGTCTAGGCCATATCTGAAGCATTGGTCAAGCCTAGCTATTCCCGTGACTGTGGGTTCGATTGCTCTCTGAGTGAGACCTTCAGAAACTGTTCCTAAGCGCTCCTTCCTTCGGAATGGAAGTAGATTACCACTATTCGTTGAACTTTCACAAATTCGATTCGAGGAATGTCATAATTCGAGGAATTTTCTTAGTCGTAGTGGGAGTTCTACGCAACAATTGAGTTCGGAATGGAAATAAATCGTGACCGGTGCCTAGTAGACGTCCATGTGCATGCACAGCTTTCAGGTTGATGTTGTGGACTAGTCATTTGTTGACTACAGTTATTGCTTGTCATTGGTGGAATATGCGTACAAGTCGTACGAACCAACATAAACCTCTATTTGTACATGTATATACGGAGATATAGGATGATAGAGACTAATTTTCTTTGGTCAGACATTTGCTTTACTATTTTAGTTCCAATAAGTTATAGAGTAAAAGTCGATGGATGCAATATATAAATACAAAATAAACAAAATATTTCCAAACGTGAAAATGGGGATGGAAAAGTCTCGTTTATCGGAAACAGTTTTTTTCTTCTCCAGATTTATGAACTAGGTAAAAATAAGAATAATTGTCCAGTCAACCGATTTTGAATGCGTTTGGAGACTGCCGGACAATAACTTATGCTCGATCACGAATCTTTGAATCCAACAAGTTTTACAGTTAAATAAACAAATCTTTCGTTCTGTTCAAAGTTCGTCATTTTTATTACGATTCATCCTGAAACAATAATAAACTTGAAAACATCGAATCGCTATAAAACAGCAGGAAAGCGCTCCCAAAAATTGTCATCATAAATGAAACGATGAACACTGTAGTGGCATCCACAGGACAAGGAGGCGGCTACACTGGGGACAAGGGGCTACATCTTTGTTGTCAGAAGCGCTGAAGACCCATTTATCAGAGATTGAATCGTCGATATGTTTTGAACTTGTAAGCAAAAGTTGGAAATATCCATCGCATATGTTCGTAGCAAGAAATCACATGGACCAATTGCGTAAATGGGTCTTAACAATACCATACTTGAGGTGAATTCGGGACAGGCCGAATGAAAAACGAACCGAGTGGCGAACTCGCTTTTGTAATAATATTTTACTATTATTTTAATTAGAACTGGTAATTACGAAAAATATAAATAATTACCAGTTATAATTAAAATAATATTAAAATATTATAAAAGCGAGTTCGCCACTCGGTT
>JAQGBY010005682.1:0-14275 GCA_034698785.1 Mycogona germanica | reverse complement strand
ACCACCAACAGCAGTGGCCGCCGCCACCACTACCAGCAGAGGCCACCACCACCAGCAGTGGCAGTTGGGCCACGAGGCCTCCCGCGCTCCAAATCCAAGTACCTGCATAAAACGAAAAATGTCGCCCTGTGATAGTTCGATGTCGGTTAGTCGCAACGAGCACATCGACATTACAATTTATCCACTCATACAATGTACATTGACATTATGTCGTCGACTAAATTCCATTCGCACAGCAGATGTGCCTTTGCAAACTGGATTGGAGGTGTTAATGAATTAGAAGTGGTCTAATAAGCGTGGCTAATGAGCGACAGCAGCTGGGCCGCGGCTAATGTAATTATTATTTGTAGGGAATTGAGGGAATTCTTTTGGGGGTTTGTCTTTGAGGTTTAAATAATTGTTGGTAATTTTTGAGTGATTGATGAACCTGGAACCTTGTTGGCGAGATATTGAACTAAGTGCAATTTTAATTTATTATGTGGGTGTCTGGGGAATTTGGAGGATTGTGAAGTGAGAGGGTTCTGTTGAAGTTGGTCTCTACTCGGAGAACTGTGATGTACTTTTGTGGGTTTTTGCAGGGTGTTTGGAAAGGGTTTTAATGAATTAGGAGTCGTTGTATATCAGATGTGAAATGTACGAAAGTGTTTAACAAGTTTCACGCGGTTTGAATAGGCGCGGCAAGCGAGTGACAACCCCCCCTGAAGGCTTTCTGAGCGGGAAGAGTGGGGCGCTTTTAATAGAACGGGGGAAAGTGAAGACAAAATTGGTAGATGTCAATTTCTTTAAAAATAAGTTTTATGGTAGGACGCAAATAAAAGGAGAGGGAGATGTCAAGAGGAGGATAGGCCGTGGAAGTGACGAGGAAAAGGAGAGGGCAATCAAAGAGATGTGCGAGAGAAAGGGCGGCTAAGGAAGCAGAGCGGGTAAGCTTGCGAGACTGGGGATTAGCTGGCGGGTAATATACACGAGAAGACGGTAGATTGTATATAGCTCAATGAGTCCGTTTAGTTTGGTCGCCACCTAGTTCGCATTGCTAGAAAATGATGTAATCTATCATCAAAGTAGATCATTGGATAAACAATCGATTGGCCGAAAACGATCGTTAAGATTTTCGCCGTTTGGCAAATGTTATACTACTGATCCGTTTGTTTTTCACGCCACCATGTCGGGATTATCTCGGAATGAAATAGTTTGATAACATGTTAGCCGTTAAACCAATCATTAATCGCGTCTGAGGAGGATAACCAGGTCTTCCAATGTTCGCCAAAAAGTACTTATTTCTTTTGGTGACTGAATTTTGTGTACACAGGCGAGAGGTAATTTTTGTGCTCAGGATATTGTGTCGTCTTAGGAGACAAGCGACAGAGAAGAAGAAAAAATATATAGCTGTTAACATCATTTGTTAATGCCACGAAATTGTCACTCCTTTTCGTAAATAAAGTGTAGAAATCGAAAAACCGTTTGTGTAGCAGAAGAAAAGACCGAACAAAGGTTACTTCGCAATAATCAATCACGCATTCGGCTGTCGACACAAATTCGCATTAACCAATCATTAATGAAAAGAGAAAAATATACAAACTGTATACTTGCGTAATTTCATATTTCAATTTTAAACGATAAGTTTTTATAGAGAGTTTAGGGAAAAAATTAATTATTGCAATCACTATCAGTTTTGCGGTAGATTACACTGGTAGCTGGTGTCCCAGAAAATGCTGGAAAGAAACGCTGATACATAATCTTTGATCGATCGTTTGAATATTGTAACGACAATCATTCTATCAAATTAGTTTTCATGCTGCGCATCTTAATTTAAATTTGATTACAATTTATTTTTATTTCGTCGACTTACTTTTTCAAGAAACTCTCTAAAAAAGTCGCCTGGCAATGTAATGTTTTATTTTCAATAAATATGATATCACGGTTCGTTCTTATAAATGAAGATCCAATTTCGAACACATAAATTAAATAAGTGCCGCGATGTTAACGTCTGTGCAAGTTTTCAAGAGCATATGTCGAAATTTTGCAAAGATATTCCAAAATTTGGCGTCGATTTTATTGGACCACCCTGTATGGTGCCGGCCCCCACAAGACAGGTTACAATTAATTCGGTCAGTTAAGGCTTTAGTCGCATCAGCCAACAAAATGCTAACCGATTTATTGGATTTGTTCGCTAACCAATTACCACGACGACCCAAGCGAATGAGATTAGCTGATCAGTCGAGAAAGAAATCAGAAGTAACGGCGTACAAACGGATAACATTCATGTGTGCTGTCATTGATGTGGTTGCCCGCCTAGCCACTGCCAAATGATCAAAAAGGACTATGTGGTTTGTTGATAAAATTCAACCACTCTGCGCCCTACGCACGAATTTCATTGAAACACTTAACCAAACTATACAGACGCTTACTAAAGAACTGATGGACTTAGAAACTGCTATGCGCATGCCAGACGTGCAACAGATATATCGAATTCTTGTCTTTTTTGGAACCTGAGCCACCAGCTTTGAAATAACGCCACATGGGCATCTCGAGGTGTCCGGAGGACTCCTCAAGTCAAAACGGGCAATCACGTGTCAAATACACCATTCCTTTTCGTAACGAATAGGACTCTCTTGCCCGTCTAACCTCTCCTAACCTCCTTGGGCGGTGAGACGAAGTCAATTGATACGAGGAGCGTATATAGAACTTGCGTAAATGCTCGTATACATACATGTATGTATACAACTGTAGACCTATGTTTTCACGCGTTACCCTCTCCTGACTCCTTGGGTCAACGGCGCAGTTGATGAAGACGCGAGCGCAAGCAAATGGTTGCCAAATTAGTTTTTCTCTCATTTTCTGTTCCGCTCCTACACAGGAGTGTGTGTATGCGTGTGTGAATGTATAGACGTGATCAGCCCCATAAAGATAAAGGAGGGCCGGGGCTAATTTGGGTCGCCTCGCCCCCGGGGAAATCAGATGACGGGAGGTGGCTGTCCACAAACTAAGCGTAGGAAAATAGTTATTGCAACTGCGTAAGAAAATTGCGATCGCAGCGCCATTGACGATACTAACCGTAAAACGTAGCAAGGAATCGGTGAAGTGCGTTTACGTGTAATTACGCAATTCTACTTCGACATCCGATTTATTGATAAGATTTGATTAGCGTTAGAGGTTTCAAAAAAATGTAGAGCCTATTGTGCAGTGAAATCCCAGGAAGTTAAAGCACATATTTTTTTATTATGAATTTTTGTCAGCACAAGAGGTGAGAGCGCAATGTATCCATTGGTGCAACCTCTCGAATACGCCGGCCGCATGCACGCAAGTCATTCTCACGGCCTAGTCTAGACACACAGCTATTACATCTCAATTTTATATCTTCCTTTTTACCCGATCTCACGACAAACAAACGACAAATACTATTCTAGGTCAGTCAACAGCTAACCTATTACGAGTCACGATCGCCACATAGTCGCCTATAGCACACAAAAAAAGAAACTCCCATTTCGTTCACAAATTTCCGTCCACGCCGAAAGAGAATGCGTTTTTCTGGGACACCGCCTAGATTGCATGCAGCCATGACGATGCAATATCCGGTCTGGCGTATTTCTCAGTTGGGAGGAAGGGCAAAAGAGTGGCAACCATCAAGGTGGTATCCACCAAAAAGGAAAGCAACCGATAGAAATATTTCAACGTTGCTACCAATTTTTTTTAGGATGCACATGTATCTCATTTTATTTAATGAAATCTCTCCATTGAGTACGATGAGCTTGGGCCGAAATTGATTTTATTACTATTATCAATGACTGTTTTATTGCATTATCGACTGATATTGATTGGTTGCTGGATGCATGATAGTAATAAATATACGAGGTTTGAATCCAGAATTGATATTTCGGTTGGGCCGAAATTGATTTTATCTGTATTACTACCTTAGCAATGAGTATTTTATTTAGTTATCGACTGATATTGATTTGCTGATGGAAGCATGATAGCAATGCACATATGATGTTTGAAATCACAATTGATATTTCAGAAATATTTAGTCTAAATATTAAAGTACATATTAGAAGATAAATTATTTAGTTTTATTATTTATGAAAGAAGTTTTCCACATTATCGTTAATCAATCTGGATAAGGGATCTAAATCTTGTTGGAAAAAAGGTATTTTGTTTAGAATTGAAGAATGGCGAACTATTTGTCTATTTCTCTTTGTAATAGAGTAGCCTGCAATAATGCAAATCAGTTTAAAAATATAACTGTAACTTGCTCAGTATAAGAATAACTTTAGTTGGGAAAATATGGGACTTGTGTACGCGGATCTATCGTATATTCTCAAGTGAATGTTTCTTTGAAATTGATTTAAACCATCGTGGACATTTCTAAGTTATTTCTGAGGCAATTCATCTGATCAGCACGACAATATTTTCTGAGAAGCCCAATGAGTCACTTTGGGGAAGTCCTCCCACCAAGACCATTCGCAGCTTTCTCTTTCGGAAATAGATATCTTGCCGAGTGGAATGTCCCATGGTGTGCAGAAAATATATATTTTTGTGATCGGTTTCTGGAACGGACATTAAAAGACGACGGGTGAGCACCAAAAATAGCCTCTTTTGAGATTTTAATTAATCGAAAGAGATTTTGTGCCGCATTAACTTGGCGCTCGCCAGCTGTTTGAACACTCTCTCGCCTTCAGCGATTTAAAAACCCGTGGAGCCATGCCGCCGCACTCCGATTCAACGTATTTCTTTTTTATAATACCATTCAATTTGGCTTCCGGGCGCCACGCGAGACCGCAAACTCGCTGCCCGATTCGTTTTCTCCGCAGTTGGCGGCGCCATAAACGCGCCCAGCATGGAGGACGGCAGTCTGACCGACATTGAGGTCGCGCGACTGGGGTGACCGCGAGGTCCCGGACGTTAAACCGAGGACACTGAACTTTCCATTCGAATCCGTTGATCGATACATCACCCACGACTCAACCAAAGAGACAGACCAGTTTCAATCTCTACGAGGATTCGAACTTCAATTTATGATCAGCACCTTAACCAGAAGCAAACTAAAGAATTTCTAATTATCATAATATCTGACAACTACAGAGGTCATTCGTATGAAATGCTGCAGATGTTACTGATCGACGACGGGAGGATTCTGAATCGTCTCACATAAGCAAGACTCAAAGAGACGTCGATTAAAGGTTGCAGTATTTTCTAGAAACAAAATGTTCCCCCCAAGTCATTTTAAATTACCTCATTACATTTTTCTTTTTATTCTGTCCTGAATTTCGCTTAGAGCGTGGTAAGACCCCCTTTAGGGTTTTAGAGCAGGCGCCAACCCATGGGTGACGGAGGTAAGCTTTCCTTGCGTACTTTGGTGCCGTGCGGGAAGCCATATACTCGGGGGGTGCTTTTCCTCGCTCATTATTCGCTGCCATGAAACGTAATCGATGGTCGATTCTCGCTGGACGTCTCGTCTGGCGCTAAGTTGTGCTGCTGTTGATGAAACTAGTTCTTCATAACGACATCCAAAACGAACAACAGTTTTTTATGAATTAAGAAACAAATTAATCTATGTTATAATCCTGAAAGTTAGTCATATTTTTTTATTTATCTTTTTTATGTCTGGTTTGGTTTGAACGTCTTTTCAAAAGTTAATAAAATGTGAGCCGTCGATAGCTCCACAAATCTGTAGTTAAGCGCAAATTATTTCAAAACTAGATTTTGTGTATTTTTCGAGATATCAGTCGTTGAAGTTTTAAGCATTGCCATCGCCTTTTCATTATCAAGAGATTAGATATATAAATTGTCAAACGTTTCGTAATCCTAAATTTACTTTTAAAAAAATACTTGTTGCGACGCCATTGGCATGACGTTAAGTACACGACGAATGTACAATTACTGTATTATAATGAACCTTATAACGCAAAACAAAATATTTTTGCTACCATGACTGGAGACAGCCGAGCGAAACGTTCTTTACTTTTACGTGGATGATTGGATTAAAACGTATATTATCGATACCCTATCCACTGATTTTATATCGATGTGTGCAAAATAAAATATAACAATATGTATGTATAGAAGAGGGAATATCTAAAATGTGACGCTTCTTAAGGCCGATAGGTTTTGTTATGTTTCATTGAAAATCGCTTTCCGACATTAATAAAATAATCCATTAATAGCCTTATAGGAACCTCGCAACCTCAATACAATTCTTGGTACCCCTGTGCTCCAACTCGCTCAATTTGAGGAACACACGTAGAGTCAGCTGCACTGCATATTCACACGTACATGTGTAGACTGTATATAATGAACATGCACTGTACTGCATAGTTCCTTGGCCACTAGGACCTACATGTGCTTGCTTTTAGCTATGTTCCAGCTGACCAGCTGCTCACTACAGGGGAACAAAATGAACATCCATCACTTCCCCCCATGGTCACACCACTTCCGTGTCCACAGAACTTTCGACCACATAAAAATATATTTTTTAATGTTTTATTTTCTTGAAAACGCAATATCCTAGTTACATTGGCCAAGCATACTTAATCCAAGCATGCTGGAGCAGAGTGCGTTTACGCATTAAACAGAATCGGGTCATCCGTGTTTCAACAAGAAAGTACTAGTTTTTCCTATATCAAGTGTATCCAAGAATTTGAATTGTGCTTGAGATTCGACTACGCGATGTGCAGCTAAAATTTTATTAAATTTCGTAAGTTGACGTAAGTTTTTTTTCGTAAATTAACTCCTGAACGGACAGAGTGAAACTTAGGATTATAATATGGATACTTTAACACCTTAAAAATATGTCATTCGAAAAGCGCTGTTAAAGCGTCAATCAGGGATACGGAATCCCCTCTGGTGTTATTCGTTAATACTGAAAGTGATGTTCGAATGTGCACTTCAGGTGTTTCACTGTTAATTCACAGCCCGTCGCAACCCAGTTGGTTAAGAGATCGACTCTTCCATTTGAAGTTGAACTGGCTCGTAGTCGTAGCCAATAGATTTCATTCGCAACCACACTCTTGACGATTCGTTTTGGAAGCGTGAGAACCGTCGCGTTTGTCAACTGGTCTCCTCCAACAGTGGTGGGGTGGGGTGGGGCAGGGATGTCATCCCGGCCACCCAATCCTGATCACATTAACTTATCGAAAAGGGGCGTTGGAGAGCGAGCTCTAATCGTGATCAATAACAAGCGTCCACACCTCGGCCTCGATTGATTCTATCCGAACGACAAAGTCTTCCTAAGGCCTGTGATACAACGTTCTCATCATCTACATCGTATTGATATTTAAAAAGTCTCAGTTGGTTATTTGGCATGGTCAAGACATATAATTCAATTCAGAATAAAAAAATGTTTTTGAACTAAGAACCTTCGAAGTAAAACTGATACTCAAACTTGAAATTAATTCCGATTAAGTTTCAACAGACTTTAGTTTACGTTTGTGTCTGTCGTTCTATATTGAAAAATGAAAGGCCATTTCTGACCAGATTTGTCCAGAAAATATAAAAAATATTAAGTCAAACCGAGTTTACAGCATATGTTTGACAAAAACATTTTTTAAAGGTTTAAGTTTCAAGGTTCTTCGAAAACGGACTTGAACGCATGTCCATCTGGTCTCAGGGCGGTCCACTGCATCAGCTGTACGCCAAAAGACAAAATACGAACACTGATGAGGTCGCAAGCCCCACTATATAACGTTTCTGTTTCTATAGACACACGAAGCCACTTGTGCATACACACTTTTGTGGGTGTCCACTCATTCATTTCGGGGCCGATTTCTGTTTCTTCCCGTTGACTTTGGTTTTGGCGACGTTGTTGTGTGTGTGTGGCGCGGCTGCTAGGACAAGAGCCAATCGTAATTGCCAAACATCGACTGACACAGATTTGATCGAAGACCTATTCAACCTGCACATTATTATCAACGAAATCACTAATCAAGCCTACTCCAAATGTGTGTACCTACTCAAGAAATTTACCTGTCTCTGTACCTGAAGAATTAAGTATGTCATCAAAAAATTGAATGCATTAAAATCGAAAAATGATTTTCTTGACTTACATTATTGTATTACTTGTATTGCAGCCACAACAGCCTGACATTTTAAGTTAAAAGTTATATAAAATTATTATAGAACTAGTAATGTTGCCTTTGCGCTCAAATTTCACCAATTATTTGTTCTTAATTTTTAATTTGTCATTCTATTCACTTGTGCTCGCCGATTTTGTTTCAATTGTTTATAAAACAATGGCGATGCTCAATGAGTGGGGAAAAGGGATAAGTACTGATTGATCCCCCACCCAATTAAATTAAAGTGCATATGCATGTCCATGTTACGCTATAGATTATGTATCGATGGCTGTTCCCCTTCAACATTTTAATTGGAACGACATTGTCTTTTAATTATTGAGATCTTGTAAGAAGATCGAGCGAAGTTTCGAGTGAGATTGCACAGGTGGGCGTAACCACTTTGTGCCCTAGGTTGATAAATTTTACGCCAGAGTTTCGCGCATTCACGCCTCGCCAACTTCTCACCAGTGAGACCTACAATCGTTCCCCTGTACTACCGATACGAACCAATTGCCAAGCTGGGTACACCTGGGGACGGAAGGTCTCAGGAGAGACCAAGGCGAAGCTGACGAGACCGATATCGACAATTTCTTGGTGGACAATTACTGGTGGTGGTAGTGGTGGTGCTTCGCTATGCCGTTCCGATGAAAGGACCTCGGCCCACGTGGTGCCCTTTTATAGACACGACGCGAGACCAACACTTGCAAGTTAATGGAGCGTCAATAAGGAGATTCCAGTTGAGAATGTTTTTCTTTCGCTCTGTGTCGCCACTGAGGTCGCCTTTTTTACTGGTCGGATTGGGAGCTTCTGAAATGTGGTGAAAATATCAAAATATCTCAAACGGATTTCCATTTTTAAAATCGTTATTCATTTATTGTTTGTCATCATATTATCAAAATATTAATGATTAACCTGTTCCGAATTTTAATTAAATAGTTGCAGTATTAGCAGCAATTAAGCTGAACCTTATGTAAAAATATAATCGAGACGTCCTACAAAATTTCTTCTTAAAATTTACAAGTATTTCTAATTTTCACTGATGATCCTAATGTTGAAACTATTAGCCGATTTGTGATTAAAACAGAGTAAATGTTCATTTAATTTATGAGTAGGCCTTTCGAGGTTTTTCGTAGGTTTGAAACATTCCGTTACACCTGTAGTACAGAGTAGTATGAGCGAGGGCTTTGGTCAATTTTTGGGTATATCCGGCCCTAGGCTTTGGTGGTGGTAGTTGCTCTCTGATATCGACGTAAAATTTCCTCCCACGCCTGTTTTCTCCGCAAACACAACTCTTTTGTTCGATCCCGACGCCCACTCGTTATCTTTATGTTAAATAGCAAATAAGCGCTGCGCTGAATAGCCTCCGAGGACCTTCCCTGTCCATTGATGCATGATTGTCCAGCGACAGCAAAAAGCAGGAAACAAACATGTTTTTATTACATCCATTTTTTTTAGGAATGACGACGAAGACGATGACGATTCACGGGGATGTGGATGTGGTAAATTTGTTAGATGTGAATCGTCATCGTCTTAGCTGTAGCGTCAGTTCCCACGGTTTTCTTGTTTAATTGTTTCATTTTAAATATAGTTTACTATTATTATATTAGAACAGTTATCGCCATCTCTTGTTCGTCTTTTTTCGTCCGGCCTGTCCCGGGAACAACCCCCATTTTTATTAATTATCTATCTCTATATTAGAGACTGGACGAATGCCGGCGCCCGGATCACCAAAAACAGCGCAAAACTGCGCAGCGAATTGAGCTCATTCGGATCACCAAAACAGTCCATTCGAACCGGGCCCGGGGCGATAAAAACTGTTATAAAAAATAAAGCCAGACCAGGTGTCTGTTAAGTGGTGGTCTTAGCAGGACGACTTAGCAAATACATCATCACGACATGGATTTTTTCTGCAGGACTAGTACAGAACAATCTATTTGCCGGGGGGATGCCTACGCGCGTGTATATGTAGCCATTAATTCTCAGTTCACTGGCTTGTCAAGACGTCCAACAAAAAATGAGGATATCATCGTGGTGCATTCAGCGCAACGTAGTTAACATAAAAATACTAATCGATTTATCGAGAAAGAGTGCTCTCGCTCTCTCTCTCTCTCGCCGCACGAACATGTGCGTGGTTCCAACACGCTCTGTACATGCGATGTTCGCACTTTTGGGCTCCGTTCCATGTATTTAAATAACAAAAAAAAATATGTGTATTCGCATATATATTCGTAGCTACACTTAAAGAATTAATAGCACCTAACTTGTGCATGGAAGCGTACAGCCATATATTATAATTCTTTCGCCAATCCCTCACCTGACGCCGCCATCTGCCGCCAGTTATTTTCGACATTCACTAAAAAGAGGTGAAGGCACAAAATGGGCGTGATTTTACGTCACATTTCCAGATTGCTGGCGTATAAACCAAGGAATTTACAATGTATTTCAACCTATGAGAAGCAACATCCACATTGATCTTTGAAAGTTTCGTTCAGTCATCGCTGAAAAAGTGACTTGAGTCACAAACATTTTACTCATGAAATTATGATTTTTAATGTTTCAGAATGCTAAGACCAGAATATGTAGTAAAAAAGTTCAATAAGCTAATTACATTATAGACGTTGTGTTCTATAAAAATAGTTTTAATATATATTTTATCAGATCTTCTGAAACAATCCATCGAACATAACATGAATTTTTTTCATAACAGAGCAAACATTTTGGCTATTTATATTTTTGTTCGAAATTTTTTTTTTCACTTTTCGTTTGTCTCAGACTTGCAAAACTTTGTTGGAATCTGATAGTTGCGCGTTTCAAACACATTCTCGAAACATTTCAGCTGAAGGTCTTGTTTGGTTATTCGGTGAATAGATTGGTGTTTATTTTTAATTCACTGAAGTGTAACAGGAAGATTCTGTACCCCTCACAGTGCTTAGGCACTATGTGAGAGGCGCATTTTAACCAGCAATTAACGGGATCAAATAATCGAGAGCCCGCGCCAGGAATCGAACCCGGGACCACCGAACCACAGTCCGTCGCTTAACCAACTGCGCTACGACGGGTCTTACGAGTTAGCATATACAGTATCTATTGTGTAAAATATTTTGTATTAACCATTTTTATTCAATTGTTAGAATTGGCATCTAGAGCAAACATAAGACAGCTGCTTTGGATTCAATAATGCACATTATTGTTTATTTTGCATTATATTAAATATAAAAGACATACTGTGTCTACATATTCAGTGACCGAATAGACATACTATTCGGTCACATTTTCTATGTCTGGTTTGACAATTTCAAAAACAATTTACAAAGCAATATTTCCATGGCAACAAATCATTTTCTATTGCAAATATTTTCAATTAAGTGAAACACACCATATAGCAGTAACCATTATTTTTACATTCACATTTTAGTCTCTCCGAAATACTAGCGTATATCTGGCAGTTTTACATACTAGTTAAAAATTTACATGTACATTTGCATGCTCAATATATTTTGAATTATACATTGAACCAATATATACACTCAATTTACTTCTTGCTGAAGCTGTGTTTCAGACTATGCCTGGATGCTTCATTGTTTAATATATTTGAACAATTGCACAATTACTCTGTATTGTAAAATATAATTAGAAACTTTGTAAGGACCACACTGAAGAAAACCCTGACAATTTGATAACAATTTTTATCAAATCTTATCTGTGAAATGGATATTGTTAAGCAAAGATATATTGAAGAAGTCATAAAACCATTTTCATATTTGTTTTACTATTATTTTGGGGTAAACATTTTTCAAGTAAATATAAAAGATACATACTTTTTAAAATTAATCTTCGTTTTCAGCTTCTTAGTGTCAATCATCAATCCACTATTCTATTCTGTAGGGATTTTGTTTGGTGTTTGTGTGACAATGGAAACTGGTTTTCAATTAAGAATCCAACTTGAGTATTATTTAAGTGCCATGTTTCTTTTAAATAATATTTGGCTTCATGCCCATTTATTCAAGTCTAGACATATTATAATTGATGTTATCAGATCAACACAAAATGATATTAGCATGAATTTGCATACAATTACTCATTTGAAAATCAAAGCTTGGCTAAAGTTTTCTGTGACTTTGGTTCCAATAACAGTTGCATTCTATACGACATGGGGGGATAGTTTTATTGGTGCAATTATTTTAGTCCCTTTACATTCTTATTTCTTTTTACCCACAGTGTGGTGGGGATTTAAAAGTGTCCTAATTGAGTGTGTAACTTGTGTAAACAGCTCAATAATCACTGAATTGAAACAAAGCTTTGCAGAAATGGAAGTCAGCAAATTCAACAATATAATCAAATCCTTCCATACCAGGTATGACAATCTGATTCGGATGCTTGATACTCTCTGCTCAGTGCAATTGTCACTATATTTTTTTCTTGACATTTTCTACAGTACAATTACTGTAATTAAATTTTATAAATCAGGGGATACAAATTTCCATAAACTTGCATCTCTTTTAATTAAATTCGGATTTTTTGTTGAAGTGGTGTCACACATTTTGAAACTTCAAGAAATGGTAAGTACCACCATAATACAGCACTCGTACATTGTGCAAGTATATGTTTGCTGCACTTAATCTAAACGACTTAAATCTGACTGCATTTTAAAGGCATCCTTATTGATTTATTATTGTGACCATGTTGGTGCAATAGGCAATAAGACATACGTTAATTGAGATGAACAGGTTGTATTATTTTTGTGTGCAACAGCTTACTATTTGTCGAAATTTTATTTGTGCACTATTACAATTTCATTACAAAACATTTTTGCTTGGTCAACTGAAATCTTGGTATGCTAGTATTCCAAAATGTCCGATCAAATGCAAATAACATTGTATTATTATTTGTCAGAATACAAATCTTTCCTTTCTGGTGATGAAGTATCGTCAACATAGAACAGCAATCCACTCACTTTCATTGTGCCAGGTTTGCTGTTTAACACATGTTCTTTGTCATTTGTATTTATAAAAAAAGAAACTGTTTTAATTCACATGTTTATTTTTTTCCAGAAACAACTTAATGAAATCATAATTACACACGCAATGGTGTATGAGTATGATGACACAGAGATTACATTGACTGGAGGAATTGCTATCGAAGCAATGCTGTTTTATGATGTACACTAAGTGTTGTTTGTTAAATGTGGTTTCACTGAGATTTTGGTTTTTCGAGTTGGACAATTTCTATATTCATGAAAGCAAAATTATAGACACAGCCACTAGTTTCACAGAATCTTGATATTTTATTTATATTCCACAATACAGTGCTAGATCATGTAACTGCATTTTTGAATATAATTATTTATCTTTAAATTCTATTTAAGCAAAATGAGATATTCAACCAATAAAATATATTTTTAATATTAAAAAACACATACATGTATGATTTTCAGATTTAAAAAATGAAAGTATCAACTACACTCTCGCTTAATTTTTTTTAAATATTTCTTTCAGATTTTCTTCACCGTTCTGGATTTTGCAGTGATGTACATGCAGCAATATACTATTGAAGTACTTAACAGTGAACAATTAGAAGCTGTTCAACAATGGTTCAATGCTACTGACTAAAAGATTGTCATATGCATGGTTTCAGCAATGTTTCTCTTGACTACAGAGTATATTTTCATAAGCTCTTGAGATGTTGATCAGGATTGAATTGAGATAACAGGTCTAGTACTCAAATGTGCTAACCATGGCACCTCTAAAAATTACTATTGCCACATTGAGCTTAGATAATGTATCCATGTTCATACTCCATTATGGTCATGCCAATAAAATAAAATTTATTATTAGCACTTTCAGGCAAACATTGAATAAGAATATTAACTTTTATTATAAACCTAATTATTATATTTATTATACTAACAATTAATTTATATTATAATCCTGAAAGTTTGTTCTCTTTTATAACCCTTTAATTGGCCAATCAATTACAGTTATGGTTTGCCGATATGCATTTTCTTTGGTTAGGTCAAAACTGATATATTGTGGGATTTAAAAAATATATGTTTTGTTTCATTTGTTTTGTAACTGTTAACGTTTTGGGGTATACATTTTTTTAAATTAATTTTGTTGCAGAATGTGGGTATCTGATAATCAATTTGTAATATCTGTAATATTTAGATGAAGTTACATCAAGTTGTTACTTTTTTTGGGAAATTTGATTTCTTGGTATTTGTAGAAACA
>JAQGBY010005681.1:0-14278 GCA_034698785.1 Mycogona germanica | reverse complement strand
TGCTTTTTCGAGTCTTGCCAACTCGATCGTCGTCTTGCTCCCAGTCGAGTCCTGGGATTACCCGTATTTCTTTTTACAAATAAGAACATGTTCGCACATGTGTATTGATTGTTTACATGTACATTTCACGCGATTTAAATTGTAATTCAATTGTTTGCCATTATATGTTAAACAGGATTATCCGATATCGCGGTATGGATAATAATAACGCTTTGTAGATTGGCTAATAGCGATCGGAGGCTAATTATGAATTAGGGTTCTGTGCGGCCCGCCATTCTGATCGTCATTGGAAGATAAAATGTCCAGAACGAGAATTGGCATATAAATCGTATTTAGTCATTTTAAACAATATGCGCCCATTTATAAAATTTCGCAAAAAAACACTCAAATTTCGCAAAAAACATTGCACACTGTATTTAAACTAACCTATGTAAATTGTATATTTTTTTAAATGATACCAAAATAATCCTGCATCGAAAAAATTCAGCTATCTGATTTTTATTAATTCTGTTGATACAATTTAGGTTAAAATTTAATTTCCATTGAACTATGTTTTAAGTGCTGGATAACACCCGCACATACGATTTTGCGAAATTCATCAATGACACGAGCGTCAGCGTTGCTTAATTCCTGACGACGAACATAAACTGTCTCGGCTCTTTCGTCTTCATTGGCTGAAGATATATAAAAGGCAATATTGTTATTAATTATTAGTGTTGCCTGGCTTTCGCGAAAATAGGCAGGCACAGAAACAGTCAAGGACGATCATGTCGCTTCTCACTTGGTCGATATGTCACTCGACAAATATATAATTCGTTTCAGGCTAACGTTGCACTTAAACTCGAGACGGCGCTTCGATCGCCAATATACCATCCATTAGAACGGGTCCAATAGGTTGGGTAATGGAACAAATAACATTTTTAATACTACTAATAACTACAACAATCACAGAGTAATTAAATTGAGGCTAAATGGCTTCTCAAATTTATTTTAAGTGAACAGAGTGGGCAATTCCGGAAACAGCTTTTTCTTAAAATAGTACAACTCTTCATAAAATCTTATGAAATCAATTAATTATAATTCCAGTGTGAAAATGTATGGGATATTATTGTCTGTAACACGACAAACATAGGTCAATTAACTCAAATATTTTTTCATGTTGCGGTTAGTTGTTGCGGTTTAGTTTGAGATTAACAAAACTGAAAAACAACTGAAAAGCAACCAAGTTCCAGAGAACTTGTTTTGGTCTTTAAACCAAAACAAGTTTTTCGAAACTTGGTTGGTAGCGTCATGAAAACACTTCATCAGAAGTCGGCGTGTTACACTTTGATGCTTAATATTATTCGCAGTTTGACGTTCAACTTGACGCAGTAGGTGTCATTTGATGAAACGTACTAATTCATTCCCTCAGCACGCACTAGCTTAATTAAGTGCCTAGTGTCCGATTAACGCGTTGCGAGCTGGCCAGGAGGCGTTCCCACTCTCGTGCATATGCAAATTGTAACATGCCACGAGTCAAATCCGTGCAAGACATATGTTGTTAAATGCGGAACGAGAGATGGCCCTCGTTTAATGGCACCCCACCGTTCCCATGTCCTGCAACTGGATAGTGAATTTAGCAGGACGTGTCGGGGAACATTTTAAACGCCTGCTAAGTTTAGTCGATCGAATTTTTTTAGACGTCGGTTCCAAAAAGATAGAATCCGTGGTCACACTCAGATAGGTAGCTGAAAGCAGCGTAACGTCTATATCGTAACACCAAAATAATTTAATAGAAATTATAAATTTATTGAATCAAAAACTCGACACTGGAAAAGAATGGCTTAAAAGTGAGAAGTTCATAATTCCACATGTAGGAGATTGCCCACGCAATTAAAGCCAGCCATGTCAAGGATGTCAACTGTGAATAACTGCAGGAAAATGAAGCAACGCAAGAAAGGATGCAAAAGAATTTTATGTCAGTGCCAAAACTGTGAAATGTGTGGAACAAAGAGTTACACGCTTTTTAAAGCTCAAATTCTTGTTCTGGTCGTATCATAAAGCCACATTGTGATCATGCGCACTGTATTTCGCCGCTCACGAACATCGGGTCGCGCACAAGTTGTTTTCTGAACAGGCCTCACTGTTGATGCGAGGTCCTCGGGGGACTAATCATTATTTTATGCTCTCCCATAATTTTGTCCATTTGCATGCATGCATTTTGTACAAGCATCTCGCATTAGTCTGTCGAGTTGTGACGCACGTAACCAAATCACGACCCGCGCGGGGGCAACACAGATGCCTTACAGTCGACTTGTCACGGGGTTAGTGTGCTTAATAATTTGAGAATTCGTACGACTCGTCGTAGCCCGTCGACTGGCTGTGGCTCGGCGGTCCCGGGTTCGATTCCCGGCGCGGGCTCTCGATTATTCAATCCTGGGGTACTGGTGAAATGTGTCCCTCACCTAGTGCCTAAGCACCAAGAGGGGGTACAGAAAATCCTGTAATGATATTAAACTACAGTGAATTTTTTTTTAAATCAGTTTGGCCTTTTCTGTATATCCTTATCAAATTAAAAAATAATCTTATCCCGAATCTATTGATATCACCTTAGGTGAAATTGCATATGTTTATTCTTATCGGTGTTCTTGGTGAACTTCAAAGATGGGGAATTCTGTTTAAAATCAAACAATATCCGGTTTGGTTTGAATTATAACGAAATGTAAAAATGCGATCAACAAAATATTTATTTTCTGTAAAGAAAAATTATTCTTGAACAGTTATAATCGAATGTCAGTGATAATTAAATGTTCACATTTGATTAACAGTTTAACAGTACGAAATGGGCCGATCTTCTAAATGCGGAAAAGATAACTCAATTAAATAAGCGGGTGTAAATTGAAAAAACAAATTGTGGTGTGCCACATCTGACATCTAACCCTCCACTTCTTTGCCGCGACCTGGCAGCTTATGGCGCACACCTTCTATTCCTCATCCACCGCGCTTTATAGCCACTAACGAGCGCGCTACCACTGACGTCATCGCTCCTTAATGTTCCTCCTCATCCTCCTGCTCCCACCAAAGGTAGAACCGCGACACGCGCATCACGTTCTGCTAGTAAACAACCAGACCGACCTGCCGATAGACGCGTGCGCCAAAAAATGGACTCATCCAAAAAGGTGCAACAAGAGCACGGAGAAGCAGAGATGGTGGCAGGGATCGATGAGCCTTCCGCCGGATCCTCCCTCCTGATGGACGAGTCCAGTGGAGAACGAACGTGGTCCGAAATCGACTATTTCGCTACTAACGCACGTGCGTTGGAACGCGTGCTTCGTTAAATCAAAAGAGAAGTCCGTTCACAGCAGCGCCGCCATGAATCGCGAGTGGGCGCCAACTGGTAGCCATTTCCGACAAATACCATGTACACGATAGATCTATGAAATGTCCTTAAATCTACAAACACATTCTTAATGGACGGTGGTTGCCCCGCCCCCATAGCCTGTAGTTCTTGACATGTTAGATGAACCATTTGTTTTTAATTGTCCGAGGAATTTCATTATGGATTTTTCTCGGAGACGTTGGGACATCTGCCAGAGAAAATTGGTGTAGTGAAGCCTGAAATTGCCACTCACCGGATGGCATATCGAGATCCTGGTACATGCAATTCCTAATTATATATTAATTTTCTTCCCCCAATAATTCAAAATGCGAAATCTCTCAAAGGAAAAATATCTCCCGGATGTAGATTTTCATTCAAGATAATATAATTTTTCATATAGTCGTCTGATTTTGTCTTGCATGACTGTCTGTAGTGTGTAGTAGTTCGGACAGATGTCAAAGAAAATGTCGCCTCGAGATCGAACATGGCCGATCTCAAGACATTTTCTTTGGTTTCATTTCAGCATGACGATTTCATTCAAGGTAACGTTTTCTGATAGAAATGGGCAAGATGTGACGATTCAACTTTAAAGGAAACTACCAAAAGCAACAAGTGTTATTATTTAATGAAACACCCTGGTTCAATTTGAATAAATAGAAAGATAGGAATGGAAAGGAATAGGTGATCTCTGAAATTAAGACGCCACCATCCAGTGTTCGGTCAGACTAAAAAAATAATAATAAGCCCGGCTGCGTTACATCATTTGCTCCCGGCCAGTTTGTACGCTCACTGGCGGGGTGGGACTCGTTCTGATGATGGCATTTTACGGTTGCCATCGAGCTATTTCGGGTTCCAGCGTCGTCACAGAGGAGGAGGAGGACGATAAGATGGAAAAAGAAAAGAACTCCGCGCGAAAATTCGGGAAAGCGCCATCGATTCAGCCGCCGTAAATATGTACTTAGGGCCCACACACCAGACGACGACGGTTACAAAATGTCATCAGTAGAGGGGCGGATGACGACATGACCGTGAGCCGGATCTACGTCATCGACTGTTATCGCACGTGTCTGGGCGAAAACAACAATAGTCTAAATAACCGACCTTCGGCCAATCTCGATGCACTAAGACACTGACGACTTATTTTGTCTGTTAGTGAACGGAGAAAAATATTCTTATTGTATTAATCTCTTAGGGCAAGGTCAAGATATATATTCTTATTCGGTTTTAGGTTAGATTTTTTTGTGTCCACGTAATAATGTCATAAACATGTCGCCTACGCGAATAAAAGTCAGTGCTGTTAGGTGAAGAAATCCGTTTATCCCCAAATCAATGTATAGCAATGTCCTCTGTAGCTCACGTTTACAACGCAATTATTTTGTTATTATTTCTAAATCAGGACCGACTTACAATTTTATGACAGAGAATGGCATGTGCTAAATAAACAAAGCAATATTGTTTAATTAGCCAATGCTCCACAGAGTTCATTATGTGCAGATTGCGTCAGTCGAACAAATAAAAGGCACATTAACTTGCTTTTTTGCTTAATTATTTATTTAAGCACTAAATACAAAAATGTAGGGCGAGAATGTTTTAAATCGGACAATCACATGTTCTTCGTTTTACTACATTAACCTCAGAACATCATTTTACAACAAATTTCCATAACTTAAAAAGAACTCGATTAGAATGAACGTTCCATCACGATAAAATTGAGGAACATAACAATTAACTGTTGCAAAATTAATTAGTCTCGGAAGCTTGGCGGTTTCCGAAATATATTGATAGTCAGATAGTAGGTAAAAAATTATTTTATTATTTCAAATTATGTGGGTAGTGACGAAAGTCTCGGGTTTAGTTTGATCTTTTTGTCGTGTGTTTCCCCAGCCGGCTTCGCCTAGGTTAAGTGATAATTGGTTATTCTTAACCCAGGTGAACCCGGGTACCCATCTAGTAATAAATAATTTCAATATTTTTCAACTGTAACTCAGATTTAGTTTTGTTTTAGCAAAATGTAATGCAGTTGTGTTCTATGATTTAGAAAACGCATTTTTAAAGCTTTGGAGGTGAAAACAGGAGCCCAAGTGTACTATTTCAGGACAATTCGTCTACCCATTGTGTAGCGGGATGTAAAAGAGACAATCGAAACTTGAAAAGAGGTTCTAGCATATTCTGCTGAAACGCAATTTCGAACGCATGCATGGCTGATCCAGCGCACAGGGAGGATGAGGAGAGCAATATTTTCAGTCTGACAGCACTGGCCACACGTACAGAACGCGCGTGTCTAGAAAGCGAGAGCGCGTTCCAGCTACCGCTCGCCATAGTTTTAGTAGACGTCGACCCAGTAGTGAGTGAGTTTCGCTCCAAACGGTGCACGCTATTTTTTGCAGTTCGTCCAATTTGGCAAAAACCCGCGTTGGCTTGTTGTGATGATGATGATGATATGTTATAATGCCGTCTGGTTTCTATATACACCGACGCCCCGATAGCTCCACCATCACCACCTCTATCAGATAATCGTGTTTGGAGAAGCAACGAACTGTACATAACATCACGCAAAATAACATATCGTATAAACGCGAAAGTGCAGACCTACGCAGTCACAATTATTTCACAATCATAACAACTGAGTTCGGGTACCCGAACTTTTATTTGTATACAATATACATCGTGTCATAAAACTGGATGGTTTCGGTTCTGCTGTTATCAGAATTTATTAGTCGTCGGCGAACAACCTCTGTGTAACGCTGACACACCGAAAGACTTTATAAAGGAAAGAAGGGAAAAAAATATATCACTCTGCGTGGTATCGAACACCGAAAATCAATATAATACAAAACAACTCGTGACGTATTAGTTTTTGGGCAGTCGTAGCTCCTCGATTTTTTGATCGGGTTTCGTTTCGATCATGTGACTGGAGGATTTTTAGTGTCGGCACGCATCAAGAGAGAAAAGAACTATTTCGCGATAATCAAAGTAATTAATTATTATTTTTATTAAGAAATCAACCCTGTAGTGGATAGTATATAGTCTGATGTTGTGTAGTGGCGCGTGGTGAGTGTTGTGTGATTTTTTGGTTTCTGTGTTTGCATCTGCCCCTGGTGGCATCGGCTCGATCGCGTCTGAAGCGTCTCGAATCATCGTAGCAAAGGACTGTGTTCTTGCTTCCAAGCCCCGGCCATGCAGTGCGTGGCGAGTCTGCCGTTTCTCGCCGAAAACAAATCGACTCTCATGTTCAACCGATTCACGGTAGGGAATCTCCCTCACTCTACGACACACTAAACGCATGCCAATGATCATCAACAACATCACTAATTCAATCAGTTGTTGTTGATATTCCGTATAGTCGCCTGTCACGTACTGTGTGTATGTCATCAATGCGAACCAGCTTGTGTGATATTATTATTATTATTTGTTTTTCTGTACGTCACCACATACATGTAGCGATGCTTACTTTGCGTGGGTTCGTGGTTTACTTTACTTTGTGGGTGGATGGGGGATGGGGGGGTTACTTTTGGTTCGATTAACTGGCTGCGAATGTTTGTTGAGATTCCGCTTGAGACACCAGGTGTGTCTTTTTAATCAGTTCACATCATCAAAATTAAGAGCGATTCGATTGGTTTACGTGTAGAAATTAAAAGGAGATGTGGAATTGGAGTCAACATATACTTTTGATGTACCATGGTCCAGAACATAATCGTTTACACATTAGAAATTCATGAAATATCAAGTTCTCGCACTTAGTAATAAGTTTCCCCCAGAAAGACTATAGATATTTTTATTCTCGGTACAGTTCTATAGTTACATTTCTGATACAGTAATGCACAAAAGAAATTAATGGTTAGGATTCATTCAGAAAGGGGTTACTGTCCAGGAAACATTGAGTTGTTGTTTTTGTCCTCACTACATTCTGTATTATTGAAACATTGTTATGTATACGGTTTGCGGTATACGCGTTAACGGTACTCAAAATTGCATATTTTGAGCAAGACAGTTGTCGTTTTTTTACTAATGTCGTTTGAGAAAAATTAAGTTCGTGTAATTTTGATTGTGGTTCGAGTCTCTCAGGAGGTTGCCGATTTAACTAGCTCATTGTGCATCCTCCAATCCCAATACTATGTCGAGTTTTGCGGAAATGTCAAGTAGATTTTCGCCGAAACGAAAGTGAAACAGCGCATCTCCCCATCTCTCGTTTCTCGTTGAGTATAGCTCGAGGTTAACAGCGCTGTAGTGCGTACAGCACCCCGATAACAGATACATGAGGCAGCCGTGGCTGCCATGTTATTGCGTTGCAGATTGACGGTAAGCGGCAGTCAGTGGCGGCTCGTCCATCGATAGCTCCAGTGGAGTCTGACGTCACCAAAAATAAAGTCACGCCAACACGAAATACCAAAATTGCTATTCAGTTGAGCTATCTCTTCTGTTGGTGTGCTCTTTTGGAAGCATTAAGAATCTTTCTTTTACTAATTGCTGTGTACTGTTTACTTGTAATATTTAGATTATACATTTAAGTTGTTTAAAAGAACCTAAATAAAGCAACTTAGTAACAGCAAATATTCATAAACGACTATAAAGGAGAGCTTCAACCATGCAAAAATGGCAATTTCATTGTTCTATTTTATATCAAGATGCAGTTTGGTGACTGGCAAGAATCATTTTATGAATAAAAATTTTTAAATCTGAAGTGCACCTAACAAGCCAACCAGAGAAGGATTAATCTTTGAAAACAAATACTAATAATGCTAAACAATATATTTTCAAAATGGCTCGATGATCTCAGTCTTGCAAATAGCTGACGAGCCGCCACCGCCACCACAACACCCAGCAACCGCTTTCTCCCAGTCTGAAGGCCGCGCACGATAATACAGGAGGACCTCACTATATCGACCGTGTGCACTGTGCAGTCACGACGCCCCCCAACCTCGTACATGACAGACACACTGAGAGCATGTACGGTGGTCGGTCGCGTCCCGCGCTGTCCAGGAACATAAGGAGGAAAAAGCCAGCAAGATCTATCGCGAACGTCCGCCAACGACAAAATCGATCTACTGCGCACCCAAATAAACGACAGTCTTCTTCCCTTCCTCCACTAACCTACTAGATTTGAATCTAGAGTTAAGCGTTTATTCGCGCCACCATCATCCCCGTTCCGTACGTGCGGTGGCCGCCGCACATCGACCAACACAAACGCGCGTGTTGTTTGTTATTGCGCGCGTTAGAAGTGTGTGAGAACGACGCGCTCTTTTTCCATATGGGCTCCGTTCGTCAGGCTCTGAACCCGCCCGACCGGAATCTCAAAATCGTGAGTAACTATGATGGTGGATTCAAAATTTTCAATTTCACGATGATCTATCTCTCTTCAACCCGCTGTGAGGTTTCCGAGAGTAAAGTCAACGAAGGCCCCGTTCTTGAGATGTGACATGTGCGCTGAGGTTTTTATTAATTTAATGCCGGATGTGCAATGTTTGTTTGTTTGAAGAAATCGGTTTTTATATTTCCCCCTGAATGCATCGTGAGGTTTTCTCTTGTTCTGCTTGTCGTATCATCCGCAGATTTTAGACGGTCTCTGCGGATGATCAGTTGTTGCCGAGAGTAAAGTGAATGTAATTAGATTCTTAAAATGTTACATGTGCGCTGAGGTTTTTACAATGTCGGATAAGCAATGTTTGCTTGAAGAAACTGTGTATTTTCAATAAAAAATGAGGTAGTGCCCGGGACAGGCCGGACGAAAAAAGACGAACAACAGTTGGCGATAACTCTTAATAGTAAACTATTATTTAAAATGAAACTAGAAAACTGTGGGAACTTGACGCTACAGCTAAGACGACTTTTTCATTTTAAATAATAGTTTACTATTATTATATTAACTGGATATTTTGCTTGAGGAAATGGGTTTTTATTTTCCTCCCTTAATCTATAGTGAGGTTTTGCCTCGTCTTGTTCGTCGTATCATCCGACACTTCGGCGGATGATGCGCAGACGGGTGTTACACCGCGCGGATCATCCGTTGGGCTGAGTGGCCGAGCGGTTAATGGCGCCGCTCATAAATACTGTTTTTGAGTGAAAGTTATATCCGGCGTGTTCAAGGGTATCTCTTTGTTAGCGACAGCGTTGCTGCCCCTGAATATAATAAATGTAGGCAATTACTGAAAGCACGTACACATTTGCAGTAATTTACTGAACACGGCACGTCCCTTATTTGTATCAGCTTAAAAATTGCACATGGCCTCTGCCTTGTGTGTTTGCTCGAAGTCGAGGGGCAGCAAACGTCAAACTTCTTATCAGGTGCCTTTCAGACGACATTCAAATTTTTTATTTGTTAATAGCAATTTTTAAATGAGATTTTCTCAAAAACGTCTCATTTCAAAGGAACATTCGGAAAATTAAAAATTAACGTCCGACCATTTTTTTAAATGAAATAACCGATTAGAAATAACCGGTTAAAATATAAAAATATATAAAATACATATTTTTTACAAGCTGTGAGGTTTTTTTTTGTAACATTAATCTATTATTACCACTATGATTACTATTAATCTATTATTATCGCTAATATTAAATCGTTTTGCACTCTTCTCTGTAAGCTGAATTTAATATATTCAACACAATAAGTAAACCAATGTACGCATTTACAAAATTATTTCGGTGCATGTCCAATTAACTACGGTATACATTAACTAACAAATTAATTGCGCTCAAAGAGGCAAATTCAATCAAGTAATATTTTGTGTTTATGTACGCGTACATGACATGCACGATGTACTCGTATGAGAAAAAATAATTACGGCCGTAGGTCTACGCTGATTATGTTTGCATTGAATTGGTTATAATGTAGCACTAACGTGTATAATTAATTATACACGTTAGTGCTACATAAATATATACTGCACAGTATTCCAGAATGTCTGGCGATATCATAGCATTTTTCCTTTAAGCCAGTAAGCCACTCAATGGTACAGGTATTCAAGCTTTCCCTCGATACGCACCGATCCGGTCAATCGGGGTATACGAATCGAAATCAAGGCCTTATGAATTTGGCATTGGGGATGTCTCCTATAATTGGTATATCCTCCCGAGACCATTACAAATGGTCATTTATTTTTTTGCTATTCAATAGATCAGGGCCAAATTTGATCGAACCTTGTTAAGAACTTTTATTGCATGCCGGTATATTTTAATTTTTTTTAAATACACAAATGCAGACATTTGTTCTGGGTGAATTTGTTTGAGAAATACGTATCCGTTCTCAAACGAATGTTTTTTGGGGGGAATTTGAGGGACAGATTTATTGTATTGTCTCAAAATTTAATTTGGAAAATCGATAAATTATAAATTTGATTTTAAATTTGATTATACGAAGGTAAATTCATCATAGGTTTACAATTTTTTATGGATAAAATTCCAAAAATGCTGGTAAATTTATATTTTAGTTACACTATTCGTCGAAAATGAGCACAAATTACATAACAAATCGTCTATATATAAATCGCGTTGAAAAAGTTGATTTCAATTAAAGCCGATAACAAACATGCGTATCGTTCAAATCAAATCATTTAATGTACATTGGTATTGCCGTATTACAAATACAAAGCGCAGTGACGTCATACTTGTATTGTTTTCGTTGGCAGAGTGGCGGTGGCGGTCCCAACGGCATCATCGTCACCGATCCCACGCTGATGATGAAGAAGGACTCGCAGTTGCACAGCAACGGCCACATAGCACTGCCCATCGACGGCGGCCAGACGCAGCACGGCTACGACAACCTGGCCTACGCGACCACCACCTCGGATCTGACGCTCAACGGCAACATCGCCACAATCTCTGGCAACATGGGCTACGTTACCACTGATGGACGAATGAAACGGTAAGAATTACTAAATCGAGTAACCCATGTTTCATTTGACTTCTTCATTTGCTGCACGTTTACACAGACACCTTGTGAAAAGCGATATTTTCAAATGGTCAAGGAATTATGAATTTTGAAAACTGTTGCCTAAGTTCAGTAAAACGACACCTCAAAATTAAGTACCTACCTTCAGTGTACTATGTATGCCATTGTGCACAGTATATAATTCATGCAACCAGCCCCGACATGTAATTGCTTGCTGGAGATTGTTTTTGGCACCTGATCAGTAGTGGTCAGGTGTCACTGTCTTGGCAGCTATCTCTGTCTTTCCAACTCGAAATTACGTAAGGGGTGCCAACACATTTTGGTCCTCGCTCGATCGATCACAACAAAAATCTAAACCTTTTCACGAAAGAGTTGCTTCACAAGCTATTCAAAATTGCGTAATTCATTTTTATAATTTTTATTTGATTTGCAATTTTGGTTTTGTAAAGTTCCTCCTCATACACTGCCTAAGCGGTAAGAGGGGGAACTCAAAGGCGCACCCTACCTTCGTACGTTTTTGTGAGAAGGAAGGTGCTTGATTGGAAATGAATAAATTTTAATATATATATATTAAAAAAATGTCACTATCAAGTTTCATCAAAATGCCATAATTCTATTGAATACATGATTCAATACATAATTCAAAATAAAATTCAAATAAATCAGAAATATCTCCGAATACAAATGAAGTTCAATTTTACAAAGCATACTTCATGCACAATGTCATTTTAAATGATAATAAAAATTTATATTTTTATCGCAAAAAAGACACAGTTGTGTCCGTTTCCCTAAGTGATTGCAGATTTTTACATCTAATCTGATCGAGTTTATTAAACAGCTGAGAAATCTAGTAGTTAAGCGAATAGTGTCACGGAGACGTTTCTATGTTCGTGCTTTCTCCAAATGGTTATTAATTCGCCATGTCCAGCGGAGCAAAATGGCGCACAGCACGTTGCAAATTACTCGAGCCGTGCAATGTTACCTACATTTAGATATTCTGCTGTGTTGGTAGAACCCTCACGAGACCCCACGCAAATCTTAACTATCAGCCACAACTGCTTTTGGCGCGTTACAATAGGAGATCGTTAGTGAAAGCTCTTTCGTTCAGCGCTTTCTCGGACTAGCACCTTACGGGTCATTGGAAACAAAGGGGGGGAAAATAAGCACCGCTTCGCGATGGATGTTTGGGAACTTCCCTTTTCCCTTTACTTTTTTATTAATGTTGGTCACGTTCCAGGAACAGGTAGTATTTATGAAACTGGTTCCGCATAGTTTACACGATTTTTTTTTATAGAGTGCAAAATTCTTTTAAAAAATCTAGGTGAATAATGTTGACGGAGTTGGGTCTCAGGGATATTTATAAGCTTGTCTTTTTAAACAACAACATGCGGAGGCAAAAGAAGAGACGGAGAAAAAATTCGCAAATGCATAATGGCCGCGGGCTCAGTGGCCTCATTTTGCATTTCATTCGTGCTCCCTCCATCTCTTCAACGACACCTGAGGGATACTCTGTTTTGGTGGTGGTAAGAGTGGGGGGACAACTTTGCTATTCACCCCCTTCCCCTCCATGTCCTAATGACACAAGCGAACAAACAAAAAATGGAGCAAATGGGAAAAGTAGGAATTGCTCGTGCCTGGTTCTCAGAAAAGAGTTGTAGAAACTGATTTTGGAATTTGCACGAGAGGGCATTTGTTTAAATTGCTCTCATTTATTTCCTTTTCCTGCTACGATGCATTCGTGAGGAGGTGGAGGCCATCTCGTCTTCACTTGACTGGCCACGATGAGAGATTCATATGCGAACGTAATATTTGCTTAGGTTTACACATGTGTTTTATAGCGCTCAACACTTGACTTCACTTCAAAGCGAGTACGAAACTCGTTTCGAAAAACTAAAATATCTGCGAACGAAATAAGCTCAGCATTTATTTGCAATTTTATGCAATCATTGACCAATTTTGGAAGCCAACGAAACTCTGACACTACGTATTTTTTTCTAACAAAGATTAGGTGATTATTTTTTCTTTGATAGCGAACTTCGTTTATCAGCTATTTTCTTAACAAAAGATTTTTTTAAATCATATTTTGTCTATAAAGTTGAATACCATATTTTAATTATAAATTTAATAATCAGGTTAAATTCTTATGAGTCGAATTTCACCATTTCCGCGCTTGTGATCTCAGAGTTATTCGAATGCCTTCATGTTTTGCGGCTATACAACATAAAGACGTGTTAGAAAAAAATTCATTTAGTTCGTTCGTGCCATCTCTTAAGCGAATGCTGCTAGAATTTCGTGTAATTAACAGAACAATTGCAGATCACAAATCCGTGAAATTTTCCATTTGTAACTTAGCCATTTTTTTACTTTTTAATTCGCACTATCGCACTATAATTTGCTCACTTGTTCATATGCTGCTTTCGCAGCGCTTCATTGCGTATACAGCTGTGTTAGCAAAGGTGGCTTCTACAAACGGCTTCCAGTGCAATTAATATGTAACATGATATATTGGGTCATGTTGAAAGTTTCCGCCGTTTTTGACCAATGACTTTTAAACGCCATATTTTTGGCTATATTCGAAATAACCACCATTTTGCTCAACACACTTCTGCTAACGAGATACAAGTGCATAAATTCCTTTTTTTTTTAAAAAGTCCGGAGCTCTGGAATCAATACACCTCATCCTGTTGGCGGAATTGTTGTTCTCTTAAGAAAAGGTGCAATGCCCGAAAAAGGTGATTGTCCATTGGTAAAAGATCTGGAGAATAAATATGGTGGATGAGGTAGGGCCTCAAAACTCAAGTGAAACAATTTTTGTTACGTTATTCTTGCAACATGTGGTCTCGCAACAGGATGGGGCCTCATCTGTTGACCAGTGCCGTATGCTTTCGTTGCAGTTTCTGGTGAACGACATTCAATTCCCTACAGTATGACTCGGCATTTATAGTTGCACCAGGCCTGAGGAAGCTGTAGTGGATTCGAGCAACTGCAGACCACCAAACAGTAATCATAGTCTTCTTGAGGAAGAGGTTGAA
>JAQGBY010005680.1:0-14280 GCA_034698785.1 Mycogona germanica | reverse complement strand
CTTAACCGTACTTGGACAACCTTTCAACACGTTTTGAATAAGTCTAAGCCTAGCATTTGCCGCACCAATCATCTTTTAACCTGATTCTTAATATTTAATCTAACCTGAACCCCTTAATTTGGAATTTTTTCCACTGAATTTATTCTATTTATCAAAAGTGCCTTTTACGATTCAAATCAAATTGACCAACAGTGTCCATCCAGAAAACATTCCGACAATAGATGAATACATCCCAATGGAACAGGCCAGACCGTTGAACTATTGAAGCACCATCAAGAGCTCTGACAAAGGACAGCAATGTCTTTTGTGCACAAAGATATCATGCTGCTTATGAACACATCTACACATTCATCAACGCAAATGCACTGACGATTCCGATCCCGGCTGAACCACACACACACGCAACAAAAATACCCGATTTTTTTTTGCGGCTATAGCTTCGCTCAACCACAGAATAAATAGCATTTCGACCTCGATGGTGTTACTTTTTTTCTTACGGTCTGTCTAGCTCTCCATATTTTTATTTTGCCAAAACTTTCGATGTTTACACAGCCGCCATTTCACTCAACTGAACGAGGCCACAGAACCCAGCTTTCGGCCACATTTCACCCTCCCCCCTTCCTCCCACCAACCTTTCCATCCCACCCCCTATTTTTACATTGCTCGTCAGGCACACCAAAATCAGCCCCACCCCCCCTCCAAGCGTGACACATGCATTTCTCCATCAACTCCACGCCTAAAACCCCTCTTTTACCGGCACCTAACTTTTTCTCCTCTAACCAATTCGTTGGGAGGGTGTGGGGGAGGCATCACATAGGGGAGCCCAGGGCGCGGAATTCAGTGTGACCTACCGTCTGAGACTCTCTGTATGTTAAAACAGCGCTACTTTTGCTCAAGTTCGCCGAATTTTAGGAGACCGGGAATCTTCTAACGCTAAATTGCTACCGAATTACAAGATGTTTGCCAAAGACAAGTACTCTGTAGTTTTGAAAAAAACGAACGAGCTGCTTCAAAGAATCAGCCTGTGAAAAGAAATGTGATACTGAAACTAGAAAGAGAAATATATTTTTTTAATATCTCTGGATATAATTGCTCAAATTCGAGCAATTCAAATCTACCTGGTTGGACACTGGTTCAAATATTGTCAATATTCATTGGCACTGAGGCCAACGTTCTCAAGTTGATTTCCACCTTGATTTTATCATTGATTCATTCAGAGAGCAATCATCTATTGAGCACGTAGTTTCAAATATTAAACTATTATAAATTCACTGACACCTCATTGATAAATATCTATTGATTATTGGCCTAATAACAATTGTACATAAATTATAACAATTCCGTATTTCAGAAAAAAACTAAAAAGTGTTGCCCTGGGCATCCACAAAAACATACCCACCTCCCGTAATAAGTTAAAACACCCCCTACCCAAAAAAAAACGGTGTACCCTTCCTCCCCTGGGAACCCCGTCTCCCCAGCCTCAATACACAAGCATCTGCGAGCTGTGTACCACACACACCAAACATCTCAATCCATCCGCCCAGTCGAAACTATTCGCTTTTGTTTTCAATTTTCGACAGCGCCCGATCGGTGAGTGAGCATCAGCAGCAAAGCTCCTACCCCCCCCCCCCTCACCCGTACACAAAAACCCAGGGCGCGAGCGAGAGAACTCTGCAGAGAGAATGAGCCCGGCTCTGACAGTGACAAATTACTCGGGGATTTCAGTGTATTAGCCAACCGAGAGAACGTGAGTCAATACCCGGCTGGATCTATTTCCTGTGCACTTTAACGGGGGGAACTGGGTTGGGGGGAACACACGATGGCGCACGCATTTTAGATTTTGCACCGTCGCCATAGCTGCTGTAGTACACACCAAGGAAGAATAAGGAATAGAGTGCCCACCAAATAATGTCCAGAGTGCTCCACAGATATGGACTACTCTACCTGTGACGACCATCAGTTGAACAACAGTATTTCATGTTGCTCTAACGATATATGTTAATCAAATTTTCCTCACATGACAACTTCACAGACGGCATCATTCTATACAACTCCATTTGATAGAAATTGTGCAGTAAACAGAAATAATTTTTGCAGTGACTAGGTGATACATGAAAATGGCAACAGTAACACTTGATTGGTTCTACAGTTTTCTATGTCATTGGCTCAGTGTGCACCTCGGATTCAGCACAAAAAAAAACACGTACAAAACTCCTCCTCTCGCCTGATCCAAAACCCCCACCCCTAATGGACACGAAACACGGGCTTTCTCTCGCTCTCTTTATAGCATCTCTTTTGTTTATGTGTCTGTGCCAAGTGCTACACAAAATACGGTGGGGGAGGGGACGGTGAAAGGGGGGGTTGGTGGTTAGGAGCCTAGAAAGAATGGTAGCCCCGCCCGGGTCACGTGGTCCATTGGGTTACACCCAGTAAAACCCCTCCCACGACGCCTGTGTTCGACCCTCCCCCTGCCCATCAAAAAATGGTCGACTCACTCGGCGACCAGATCAGCTGTTCGATTTTCGATCTTCCCACTGAAATCGAGGCCAACAAAAACGCACCAGTGCAGTCACAGGCTCATGTATAATGTCCAGTAATGGCGACTCATGCAACTGGAACGGATATAGTCAATCTTTACATTTAATGAGAGTGATTAGACATTTTGCATGTATGATGACGCAAAATAGATAGAACATATGGCATTCTTTTTTGTATATTCTTTTTCTGAAGAAGGCCTGAAATTTGGTAACTTCAGCTATTTTTTTCTATCTCTTTCTCAGGTATTTTGTTTGAACAGGACCCACTAGATGAATGAATATCCAGAAGAAAATGCAACAAGGATGAACAATCCAATATCTAGAATCGGCCACATATGCCACATAATCCGGTCCTGGCTTATTATGGCTTATAATATTATATTATAATTATTATAATTTTGAAATTAAATTCAGCTGGTTGTAAATTATGTGGCAATTGATATTTCCATATTCCCCCCGCCTTGGAGTACTCTCTTGTTGAATGTTGAATCTCGAGATATTTCCCATTTCTTTCACAAATAAATTTCTTTCACATAGGCAACGTTTCTCGAGCATCACGAAGGAGTATAAATATAATATTTTTCCAACATGTTCTTAGATAGGCAAGAGATTGGTAACAACTTCGACCCCGAACAGGATCTTCACAATGGCTATATCGCCTCCACTACCGTCGTGGTACGTCATATGACTTGACGGTGAACCCCATTAGCCCGTTGACCGCGCTCATGGCATCGTATCACCCGCTCTCAATTTTCTTCAGACCCCCTTTGACTCTGTACTTACAATATGTATACGACTGGCACATGTGGCAATTGCATTTCTTTATTGGATGACGATTCCGATTGGTGTTGCTTTTCATTTCACTCGACCAACCCATTTTGGTTTACCGAATTTGAATTTGTACAGCAAACTGAATTTCAAAATCAGAATCGCACAGCAGAATGCGACATCTTTGGACGAGACATATTTTTTAGTTCATTTCGGTGTGATGGGGTTCGAACCCAAATTGTGCGCTATATATATATGAAAAAGTCGCTTCTGAAGTCTATTTTTGAGTTCATTTCTCCAGCCACACGACGGCGCCACAGGTCCCTGGAGGCTGAAGATGGCAAATGGTTCGGTCGCCCGTCGTCCCGCGGGCAGGCGGCAGGCGGCAGGCGGCACACACACACCCAGCACGCGCCTTGGCACTGGCGACAATTTACACAACCTTTCCGGAAATCTGTTCTCTGGGCGACATCCTGACTTCCATGTGCTCACGATTCATAAAACAGCCATTACGCCAAACGCGCGACCGTTATCATAGAGTGTTGCTCTAATGATGAACACATCAAGACGGGGGCAAAACCCCGCCATTACGAGACGCGTGGTGCGACTGAGCGGGGCTGGGGCGGGGGCGGGGGCGGCACAGTACCCCTCTTCGCCATATCCTGTCTCCCCCCGCAGTATCATCTCTCCCGCGGGCGGCATTGCGATGGCTCCGGCGTCGCGGGAGCACGGCCATCACACGACACCATCAACGTGGGCTAACCGGATTTTTTGGCCTATCGAGAAATAAGGGTTCAAATACTCGAATCGAGCATCAAATGACCCCCAAAATGAAAGATTCTGATTTTCGTGTCCAGAGAAAAACTCTCGAACGGCTCAATGAAATCGCATAAAAATGAACATACACTTACTAAACCATCATAATTAGCTAGCGACGAAATATCAGACCTCAATTTTCAAGATTACATAATAAAACAAGCGTTACAACATTTTGGATAATCTCCCTTTCGCTTCAAACTTAAAAAATGGCGTCTCCACATCAAAAGCATGACGTCGTCGACATCACGAGACAACCAAGCAAACCAGATAACAGTTCCAACCAAACACACAACATACACTACTCTGTATAATACACATACTGGTAATGGTAATGATAATAATAATAAAACATAATGATAAATGGGTTGTGTGTTCGAACCCGAATTGATTTATCCACAGTACATATACGAATGAAAGTAATACGGGACCCATTTATAAGTACCAAGCGACTGACTGTGGTTTCGGCGGTCCCGGGTTCGATTCCCGGCGCGGGCTCTCGAAAATTTCGATCCCGGGTACTGGTCGTTCCCCCTCGCACAGTGCCTAAGCACCATGAGGGGGACGTAATGCCTTTAGTGCGGTTGACTACAGTTGATTAGAAACAAAAAAGATCGATAGAACAGTCTGTTTCAAAATTATATTGTTAAAAAAAAGAGTTCTTTGTCCGCTGAATTCTAAATTTTAAGAGTATAACAATATATTTTTGCGCACCACCATTTGGCTAACCTAACAATCCAAGCCTTGATCATCATCAACCCCCCCCCCATTCCCTCTTGCCGCATTTACTCATACCAAAAATGCAAGCAGAGCAAGCATCAATAAAATGTTTCGTATATATATATATATTGCAATAAATGCAGAGAAGCTCACATTCAACATACAGTAAGCAGCGCTGTAGCTACGCTAGTACAGAGTACATACATGATACAGAAGAACATATTCACTCGAATGTGTCGTAACTAGGACTAGTAGAGGCCATAAGCCTAAACGTGATATAGCCCTACGCCCGTAAATTTGTTCCGCGTTATTTATTGGGTCAAAAATTCGTTTTCTGCAAAACATTATTAGAAATATCGACATCGAAGACGCTCATATCTTCTTATGGCGATGCCAGGGTAAGCCAACACATACAATTTTTAAAGACAGGATTTCAGGATTGTGGAATTCAAATCTGAAATTGCTAAAAATACTGTACTTTATGCTGCAAAATATTTCTAATCAAATACCTAAAAAGTTAAATTACAAGCAAATAAAAAATATATAAAAAATGTTTAACAAATTTTATGATTGAGAAGTGTAACTTGTATCAAACACAAAAATAAACAATTTCGACTATTATAATTCGCCTTATTCTTCTTCCAAAGAGGTGCTTACATTTGTGCGTACAATTCGTAAATGCTTTATTATTTCAGCCCTACTTTCTCAATTGGAGGAAATCACAGTGGAATTTTATTTTCATGAATCGCACACGTCCTCGACGTCCACGCCCCGTAGAAGACGGCATTCCGGTCGTCAGCCCGCCTAGGCCTAACGCCTCGAGAGTGACGCCGGCCTCTTGCCTCTTAAGATGCGGGTGGCAAATGCAGATGACGATAAGCATTTCCGACGAGCCCGGAGTGCGGGCGGGAGCACTCAGCGGTGATGGAACATCCGAGCAGTGCTGTCATTTACACATGCCCCGCACTCCCCCGCCTCAACTCTCCCGTATATCCTCCTGTGACGTCACGCCACAACAACAGCAGCATGTGTAAGAACATATTGTTTTTTTTGTTTCGAAACAATCAATGTTATTATGATCCCGTCCCAAAATGCGAGTCCATGCTCGAAAGCTGCTTTGGAACGGTACGTGGAAGCGGAAACTGTTTAAATAAATAATGAATTGCAGATGTGTGAGTTATGCTTCGAATATCGAATATTTCGAAACCCATTGGTTCCGTTCTTTGCTCATGTGATAAAAGCAAAACTAAAAAACGAAATGGTAAAAGCTAACATTACGAGCGATCAAACAAGGAGCTCTCAATTAATCTTTAATATTTGAAGGCGTGAAAACTGGCACCACTCTGCCTTTATTTGAGCAATGTTCTCGATGTATTAACTAATATATTAACTTGATAAATTAACTGATTATGCAACCAACTACACTGTCGAGTTTGTTAATATGTTGTTTGTAAACACCTTTTATGTGCAGATTATTTCCAAATTTATCTCAGTGAAGACGAATATACAAAAATAAATCACCCATAAAGTAAATCGCCAATACTCTGTATAATTATACAAGTTCAATTGCGATAGTCAAAAGTACAAATAAAGTAGATAACAAAAATGATTTTTTCAAATTTAAATTTTCTTAATTTAAGTTTCATTTGCTTATATCTTTCTAATTATCCTTACAATTAATTGTAAAGGTGGTGGTAGATGCGCTATCCACTATCGAAGCTTATATTGGAGTCAAGAGTCCCGCTAGCCCAAAAAAAATCGACAACGGCAACCACAAAGGTTTATTTCATCACATAAGTGGAATTTGGGAAGAGCAATGTCATTAACTAGCGAATTGAAAAGAGATAGAACAAGGAAAAAACCATAAAGTCTCTCTGAACAGCGACAAAATTAAAAAATGCACTTACGATATTCGAAAACAAATTTCGAAGCATTATGAGGTGCGCTTCATGCATACAAATTACGCACACCATCAAACAGTCATAATACACGATGACTTCAAACATTACATCCTCATGAGACCCACGCTGAAAGTGGCCACTATCGTATGCATTATTGAACGTTTTCCAATACGCGGGCCCAATTGTCACATATTTGTATACAGGGATCTCAGGAAGCTGCGCAGGGTGCGTATATTGTGAATGCACAAGTGTTACCGATAGGCACTCCTACATAGAGGACCCCATCCACGGGACACACACACACGTATATAAATTTAAATTAAAGCAAAGCACGCTGATAAGATCATGCAACGGGTCGGAAGATGGCTGACGTCAGATGATTACGTGACATCGCCAGAGTTTATTCGCAAACACCTTATTTTAATTTAGCGCCATCGTTTACGACGCCCCGTCTCTGCGCGGAATTCAGACCAACCCGGAATTATTGCACTTGCCGTTTTCGAGACAATTTCAAATTTTTATTTAAAAAAAAGCGAGTAGAAAAAAATTGAGAGGCATTGTTCTTAATTTCGCTTAATCAGCAATGGTGGAGAACGAATAAAAATAATGAGTATTACAAAGAAACCACGCACCGGACAAAAAATTATTAACGTTGCATAAGAAATTAGAAAATCCCTAAATAACGCAGATACATATTAGTGCAATTGTCAATTAATGAACTATCTGCTTAATTAATTAAATATGTAACCGTGAGAGGGGGGAAACAGATCGCCCAATTTCTATCGACAGGAAACGAATCGGAACACACTCAAACATCTTCACTTGAGAGGGGGGTAAAAAACCAGAAAATCAACAGCACAAATGTATTTTTAAAAAAGCTTCAATGGCGAATTAATCTGAATTCGAAGTTGGGACCGGAGCAGTTTTGATGTAGGCTCACAGGCGCGCGTCGCATGTATAAGCGGCAATAAAAACGTAAATTACTTCTTCATGCCGCGGGAATTAGCTTTTAAAAAAACACGACTAGCTCGGTTTGATAACGCACCATTAAACCTCGCATACAAATTCGTTCAAGAGGAGAGGAGACACGAAAAAAAATATATACAACACGCAGCAAGTCACACGGTTTCGATGTATATATATATATATATATAACATATCGCCCGCGCTTTGAAGATGAGAGCAAATCACAGGGAAAAAGAGGAGGAGGGTGGAATGAATTGAGGTTGCAACTGAATCGCAGGAGCATCTTCTACACCCCATCCACCCCTCCTCCTACCCCATAGAACAATTTTCACCAAAACCAACCACGAAGACACACACACATCGCAGAAAGAAAAACCTGTTTCCTTGACAATGGCCATTTCGTTAGTGTGCTCAAATTAAAAAGATGACGACACCATCTACTCCGTACAAACAATGTGTACGATGAATATTATAAAATATGCATGCACGATCAACACGAAGAAAAAAATAAACAGTGGAAAGACCGTGTGCCATATACAAGACCATATATTAGGGAATTCAATGCTCACTAGTTGGCGTTAGTATCTGGTCGAGTCGAGTCTGGGACCATTACATGTCATTTGACTCATGACAATATGTTATTTTTTAAAAAATCCAATCAAATGAGTTATTTTATATAGTTGAAATTATTACGAGCCTTTGGTTAAAACCGGAAGCCACAATAATGGCATCAACGCGTGACGTGAACATGACGATTTCATTTAGCTGATGCTCGGAAGGTGGCGCTACCGACATAACGACACTATAGCGTCCTTCAGACAGAAGAATTGTCAGAATGCAAATGGTTCTCGTTGTAGTGTGTGTCGTGGGGAACCCGCATACCTGGGCCAGGTGGCCAATATAAAGATAGAGCTCGGGCTATGTCCACTCTCCTGCTCAACAACTTCTAGATCGTTTCGTCGCCCGCGGCCACGAACTAAGAAACCAAAAAAAAATCATAGCGAATCGACATTCCTGTCTCGCGCGGGGTGACGACCACTTTGGCCGAGTAGCTAAGAAACGACCGTGTCGGTCCCCGTGTCTACACAACAAGTCAGGTAATAGACCTACGACTCCCCCTTTCGCCATCTGCGACTGCCAAAGCCAACCCAGTTGCCATTACATCGCACATTCTCAGCCATTCTCCTACTACAAGTGCTTGTTCGACAACGCCGGCCTACTCCGCGTCCATAAAAAAAAATATTAAAAGAAAAGATTTGGCGTCGCGATAAACGAAGGTAGAACAGAAAGAGAGACGTCATTAAATGTTGGCAACAATTATATGAAACACAATAAACTGAGAGGAGGGGCTGGACCGAGTGCACATCACACCAGGTCTAGGGAGTCTTAAGTTTCAATAATACATTTGAAATTTCAATTTCCTCTTGTAATAGACAGTCGTATATACTCTCGACCCACACCCCATACAATTCCGGAACCTCACACGTATCTCTGAATTGCGTAACCACGAAGAAAAATGGCTAACCAAAATTTCTGACTCACCAGATAATCTTAAATCCTGCGCATTCTCACACTGCGGGTGGGCTACTATAATTAGCTACGAGAATTGCATATACCCAGAACAGCCACTCTTGAAAAAGCATTATCAGAGGTTTCCGCTGAAGCAGCTACACATTTAACATTTCAAGTCTGACACCGCACGAACAAGTTACGGGGGAACCCTGTATTTCTTAAAACAATCTTACGCATGTTTTTGGTTTCTTACGGATAGATTATTCTTAAATTCTGAGAATAGATTCGTACTTTACAAATTCTGTTTTGTTACTTGCTCTCGAAACCGTTAAATCGTTAACAAAAACGTTACAATTACAATATGTACCCACAAGCAGCCCCGGATGGGACCTATGGGGTCTAAGGACAATTATCTTGTTCCATTTGTTAAAAATTAGTCCAACTCATATTACTAAGTACGCACGTAGATTTTAATTGCACCGTCTGATAAGCGGCTATTGCAATACAGTCAGTGGAATCTGTTGTCGATGCAAGCGTGTAATCAAGTTATTTCGAAAATAGTCCATTGTCAACCGTGTGCACCACCAATTCAGTCCACAGGGCGGCGCCTCGTATTTATTCGCCATGGAATTCGACTACTGTGGCATCATCCCATTTACATACGCGAGCCTATCACAAACTATGTGTACTTTCACGACCTGACAAGCGACAAATATCGCCTCACCCCGACCCCCACCCCCGACAAATGGACAACTATGTTGTCGACCCCTATCTCGGCTATATTTAAATAGACGTTTTTCATAGTATAGGCCCGTGGGAGGAGGAGCAGGAGGAGGAGGAGGAACCCGGACCATAACTTCTCGACCCCGGTCTCCTCTCTCCCCGCGAGAGACAATTCCCCGCAAAGTCTTTTGTCGACATTCCGCCGGCGACGATTGTTAATGAACTTTAAAAAAAAATAAGATCTACCTGCCAAATATGGCGAGAGGGGGGATGTGAGGAGACATTGCTCAAATTCCGAGGACTCCTTTTTTTAATACATTTTTGTGCCCGCCGGTGGATCAGCCGCCAACCCTAACGCGAATGGCGGACGATTCCTGGAAAGCGTTTGACAGAGAAACAGCGCTTTATTTATGAGAAGCGCAATGGAAGTGGTGCAGTGACGCCACAATCGCGTTTAAGAGGACAAACCTCGTTCTGACCCTGTTCCAAATTGGAAAATTCATAAATTAACGAAGTTAATTGGTTTTTTTAAAATTAAATATGCCAAATACGCGAAGATGGATTTGCGATTTACATATTGAAAAAACGAACGTTTATGTATTTAATACATAACATTTGTAATAAAAAAAATACTAAAAAAATAGACTACAGTATATCCGTTCTATTTACGCCTTTGTGGCAAATCCATTTGGTGGCATAAGACTTTATATTAAATGGTGAAGTCGGGACAGACCGAATGAAGACGACGAACCGAGTGGCGGACTCGTTTTTATTATAATGTTTTACTATTATTTTAATTAGAACTAGTAATTGCGAAAAATATAGAGTTTCGTGCAGACTCGGTTCGTCTTCTTCATTCGCCCTGCCCGAATTCACCATTTAATATATATCATCCAGACGTCCTAACTAAATCCCTCATGAATAATACTTTATTCCAGGAAATATTAAATAAAAATATGAATAGAATGAATGAGCCACTCATGGTCCTGATTTATTGAGCGAAGACTACTACTGTTTTATTAAAGAAGTATTTGACGTGATCAGGACCAGGGCTCACCACGGAGTAAAACAATTGTTGGCCATTGGCAGCGTTTTTGGCCGCGAACGTTGAACACTCAGGACAGGCTCTCTGGCAATCTAGTGGACACGGGGCATACCAACACAAGCGGTGTGGTCATCAATCACACCGTCCCACGTGTGCAGACACGACCCCAAACGACAGCGGATTTAAATACAACAACAAAAATTCAATTCTTGAAATGCGCAAGAAAAAATTAAGGACTGAGGAAAGAAACGCAACGAATAGTTACTATGCAAATGTGAAAGTTCTGCATTCGATCGGACTCCTGCCAAGCCTCCAGTCCGTGTAAAATGAAAAACGTTGACTTACATAAAAAGGCCAACTGAAGCAGTCTTCCAGAGAAAACCTTTCTTGGACACTTACCTAGAAAAACAAAAAAAAACAAAGGTGTTAAAATACATTTTAGAAATTTCTGCGCATGATGATGATGGCGGTCGAGTGAAAATACGGTTAGCGTTTGGTGAGGACTCCCTAGCGGCGACGACAGGAACTTAATGAGGGTAAGCATTAGCCCGGACCAAAACAAAACGAGTAATAAAAACAGCGCCACTTGGCGATAACACAAGACCACATCACAACTAGACTGTACAGTTTTTGTTTAACTCCGAAGTCCTCAATTAAAAAGTACGAAACAGACATTTTTTTCACGGCTCTCCTAGAAGTGGCCTAACACAAAAACGTAGGAAGTCTCACCATATATATCAATGGACACACACACACACACCCACAAAAAGTGATTCCAAACCACTTCCCAAGTCACGGCGTTATGGATACACACGACTTTGACTAATGTCTCCCCGCAACATTCGGTGCAGATTGCGATTTTCGCGAGCAATCAAATGCATCATTTGTGCCAGTACATATCAAGATTTTTCAGCCGAAAAACGACTACCACCTCCTCCATCTTCACCCAGCCACCCACCCACCACTAAACAGCCCCCCACCCCCCGCCTGAATACAAGGCAGCCGGGCAGAATAAATAGCAAAACGGCGAGAGGGCGGAGGAGAAAGAGCGAGAGAAAAAAATCATTTTCAATTCTATCCCCCATTTTCGTTTAATAGCCCTCGCGGGAATATGGAGCCATTCATCTTACATACTACAGTCATCAGTTTCAGACTTTCAAACACATGCACGGGCGTATTTTGCTCCACCAGGCATCTACAGGCTTATGACGCCGTAGCGTGTGGCGCCACCTGGTGGTACGAAAATAATTACTAGAACCGGTCCTTAATTTTGACTGTATCGCATTGCAATCTGACCTTTTGCTGGAATGCCGACATTCGGGACGAAATATATGGAAATCAATATAGTTCAATTAGTAGGCGAAAACAGCCATACTGGATTTAATTAATTTTATAACAATAGCTCTTTGACTCTCATTTTGGGATAGAAAATAATGTTTCAGGACAGAAAAAATAATTAAGGCCTCATAAAATTTATGACCAAAAAGAAACACATGTATGAATGAGGAATAAAACACAATAAACTAAATAATTAAATAATTTCTGTTGAACTATGAGACTCGTCTTAGCCCAGTTGGTTTAGCGACTGACTGTGGCTCGGCGGTCCCGGGTTCGATTCCCGGCGCGGGCTCTCGAAAGTTTCGATCCCGGGGTACTGGTCGTTCCCCCTCGCACAGTGCCTAAGCACCATGAGGGGTACGTAACGTTGACTTGACATTAATTATTCCCGTTGATTGGGAATAATTAACTTCCATATATAATTTTTAAAAACTTTTAATGTGGTAGAACTTTCGTGTTTATATTTTACAGAGAACTGAAATGATGAGTTCAATTGTCCAAACTGTCTTTTTATTATATTGTTGTAGTTCGTATGTCATTTTCTATTATCAAAGACATACAATTATTTTCAATCCAATTGTTAACATTTTCGGCAATTTTCGGATTTGAAGATCATTTCGAAGCTCGCGTATAAGTTTCAAGGAAGTTACAACACTAAAACAAAACAGGAAATATGGGTGCCCTCTAAGGATACACATTTTCTTAATATAATTTATGCACGTCTATGCGACTATGGAGCCGTAATCATCATTATCACAGGAAAATGGCAAACCTAAAATGCGAAGACTTTAGATATATACATGTACATAGTGCAGGCGTATTATAATTTCAGTTGCTGCTTCTATACGTCCTAGTCACACAGAAGCTAGTCGCGCGAGTCTGTCTACAGATAGGCCTCTATACATTTCACCCTATAAACTACAGGTGATGATTGATGTCCGCAAATGCAACTACCACCTCGCTGATTACCAGGGGCGCTGACGTGGGAGCAAATGGGGGAACACTACAATGCATGTGTATGGCTTCTCATCACCTATGGGGGCACATTTTCAACAGTACCCCGAGATCGACTAATCGAGAGCCCGCGCCGGGAATCGAACCCGGGACCGCCGAGCCACAGTCAGTCGCACTACCGACGAGTCGTACTTGACGTTCCAGAGAATCAGTTGGTTCGTTTCGATCGACTCAAACACGCCAATCGGTGAATTGGAATTGAGGTGGCCGACAGCAAAGTGGTCACCAAATCGATTGTCGATTATCCAAGTAATCGATATCACCTGGCTGTATCCATGGCCTGACCAGAACAATAACAAAATGGTGTGGACCGATTTGCTCCCGCACTAAGTTTGCATTTGGGAGCAAAGTAATTTTTTATTTTTATTTTTTTTTAGGTCTGGCATATCTCGATTTTACTTTCTCCCGCTCTGCTTCCTCCGACCCACCACCATCAACCACCTCCCCAAATCCCCCCTTAGTATCACATTGAATACACGGCGGATATAATGCACACATACACTATACACTGTATCCTCCAATGACCTCAAGTCCACACTTGCGGACAAAGGCATTGGCGTTTCTCATTTTCATTTCGTGTTTCATGTGACCGGGGCAATCGATTGTTAACCGGACCTCCGGTTGTCAACACAATTGTCTCTGGATTGTCACGCCGAATGTCGCGTCACCCAGTCGAAACAATCGAATAAATCCAGCTGGAGTCTCAGTTAAATGACTAGGTAGGTGCATCGAAAGTCTTCCAGGAGCGGCGGTCATTTTGATTTCATCATCGCCACTCACGAAACTTTGGGCGTGCGTTCTCGTCTCAGTGTTGACGGTGGTGGTGGTGGTAAGAGAGCTCTCAGGAGGCCTCACGAAAGGACGTGTGTGTTATTGTAAAAGAGAGCCCGGCTAAAAATCGCGGATCCATCGGGCCTAATGACACGCACGCATGCCGCTG